>JAGFNQ010007622.1:0-27365 GCA_024364735.1 Boesenbergia rotunda | reverse complement strand
TTATCATTTAACTTTTAGTAACAATTGCTGTTACATAACTTTAAATGGTGTTCTTTATGGGACCGGAACTTTATGCAATGGTATCTACACGTTAGATTTATCCGGTGACGTTTTCAATATCGAAGTTAGCAACAAACGTGCTCGAATAGATAATCAAATAGACTCCTATATGTGGCATTGTCGTCTTGGCCATGTAAGTAAGAAACGCATGACCAAATTACACCGATGTGGAATTCTGGAATCATTTGAACCCGGTTCATTTGATACATGCGAATCATGCTTAAAAGGCAAGATGACCAAATTACCCTTTTCCGAAAAAGGTAAACCAGTGGGAGAATTGCTTGGTCTAATACATACTGATGTATGTGGACCAATGTCAACTCTTGCACAAGGAGGCTATAGCTACTTCATTACCTTTATCGATGATCACTCACGATTCGGGTATGTGTTCTTAATGAAACACAAATCTGAAGCTTTTGAGAAATTCAAAGAGTTCAGAAGTGAAGTAGAGAAACAGCTTGGCAAAAGTATTAAGATACTTCGATCCGATCGGGGTGGTGAATACTTAAGTCAAGAGTTTCAAGATTATCTTAGGGACAATGGGATATTGTCTCAATGGACTCCGCCATATACACCACAGCATAATGGTGTATCTGAGAGGCGTAACCGAACCTTGATGGACATGGTTAGATCTATGATGAATCATGCAACTCTTCCAAAATCCTTTTGGGGCTATGCGCTTAAGACAGCTGTTTACTTACTAAACAGAGTCCCGACCAAGGTAGTCTCTACTACTCCATATGAGACGTGGAATAGTAAGAAACCTCATTTATCTCACCTAAAGATATGGGGTTGTCCTGCTTATGTAAAGCGGACTGTATCAGACAAATTGGATGCTAAGTCTGATAAATGTCTATTTATTGGATACCCTAAGGAAACGAAAGGTTACCAATTCTATCATCCCTTGGAACAAAAGGTGTTTGTTTCAAGGCATGCTGTATTTCTAGAAAAAGAATTTCTTTTACAAGAAAACAGTGGGAGTAGCATTGAACTTGAAGAAGTTCAAGAAACTCCAATAGACATTACAGAGACACCTAGTCTAGACCCACAACCAATAACTCATAATGATGAGCTATCAGTTGAACCTAAAACAACACCACTTCTTCGTAGGTCTGATAGGACACGCAATATTCCAGAGAGATACGGATTTCTCATAAGTGAATCGAACGACGTGTTACTCATTAACGATGACGAACCTATCAGTTATGAAGATGTTCTGAAAAATTCAGAAAGGGATAAATGGCTTGAAGCCATGAAGTCGGAAATGGATTCCATGTACAAAAATCAAGTATGGGACTTGGTTAACCCACCTGAAGGGATTAAGCCCATAGGGTGCAAGTGGGTTTTCAAGAAGAAAACCGACATGGAAGGTAATGTTGTTACCTTTAAGGCTAGATTAGTGGCAAAAGGATATCGTCAGAAACAAGGAATTGATTATGACGAAACCTATTCGCCAGTAGCTATGCTTAAATCCATTCGGATGCTCCTGGCCATAGCAGCTCATTATGATTATGAGATATGGCAAATGGATGTGAAAACAGCTTTCCTTAATGGAAACCTGCTTGAGGATGTATACATGATACAACCTGAAGGTTTCACATCGGTTAATAAAACCAAAGTATGCAAGCTTCGACGATCCATATATGGACTAAAGCAAGCATCCAGGAGCTGGAACATCCGTTTTGATGAGACAATCAAAGAGTTTGATTTCTCACAAAATCCTGACGAACCTTGTGTGTACAAGAAGGTTAGTGGGAGTGCAGTCGTATTCCTAGTGTTATATGTCGATGACATATTACTTATAGGAAACGATATATCAGTCTTACAGTCAGTTAAAATTTGGTTGTCCAAAACTTTCTCCATGAAAGACCTGGGAGAAGCAACCTATATCCTTGGGATTAGAATCTATAGAGATAGATCAAAACGGTTGCTTGGTCTTTCGCAGTCTACATATATAGACCGAGTGCTAGAAAGGTTTAGCATGTCGGAATCCAAGAAAGGTTACCTTCCCATCAGGCATGGGATCAACCTTTCGAAGTCTATGTGTCCGCGCACAGAAGACGAGAGGATTTGCATGAATAAGATTCCTTATGCATCCGCGATAGGATCTATCATGTATGCTATGTTATGTACTAGGCCCGATGTATCGTATGCTCTGAGCGTCACAAGCAGATACCAGTCTGATCCAGGAATGGATCATTGGGCGGCTGTCAAGACAATCCTCAAGTACTTAAGAAACACTAAGGATGTGTTCCTAATATATGGAGAAGGTGATATGGTAATACGTGGGTATACAGATGCCAGTTTCCAGACAGATAAGGATGACTCCAAATCTCAGTCCGGATACGTATTTATTTTGAATGGAGGCGCAATAAGTTGGAAGAGTTCCAAGCAAGACACCGTAGCGGATTCTACCACGGAAGCGGAATATATTGCAGCTTCGGAAGCAGCAAAGGAAGCAGTCTGGATCAAGAAGTTTGTCTCAGAACTTGGTGTGGTTCCAACCATTGATGAAGCAATACCGGTTTACTGCGACAACAATGGAGCTATTGCACAAGCAAAGGAACCAAGGTCTCATCAGCGATCCAAACATGTGCTTCGCCGCTATCATCTGATCAGAGAGATTATAAGTAGGAATGATATACAAATTGAGAAAATTCCCACTGAAAGGAATTTAGCGGATCCTTTAACTAAGGCCTTGCCTCAAAGTAAGTTTGAGGGTCATGTTAGAGCCTGTGGTATTGGGTACCGTAGCGATTGGCATTAGGCCAAGTGGGAGTTTGTTAGTGATATGAAAGAAGTGTCCTAAGGCAATCGCCTTATGATTGTAATCATTTATTCTAATAAAAGAATATTCACTATTTGAGTATACATGTTTGTGTATTTGATTGAAATCTTTAACTCATTTACTGAATGTCTGCAATACAATTCACAGCATGAGAGAATTTGTGATGAATTCACAACTAGTGATTATCTCTACATGTGCAATTGTGAAGTATTGAAATTGTCCCTAGTCGATGAATTGATAAATACGGACACTATCAATTCTGTTGAGAATAGCATGGGTTATTCTCTAATCAGCTGATTCTCACTGGCTGGTGACATTGAGATGTCCGGAGATAAACATGAATGCTAGTTAAGGGAACTAATTCATTGGAGTGACTGGCTGTAAAACATCATATGGTAGTCTACATATAGATATGTCAGTGAAGTTCTTACTGTAGCTTAAGTGCGATGTTCCTTTGACTTGCGGTGTTCAAGTCATCTTGGTCATGAAGACTTATACTTTGACATCTTAAGCAAGCATCTCCAAGGAGGTGTGGACCCAGGATGGTTGGGTATAAGCCGAAGTGCCCGAATATGTTTGAACAGCCTACAAAGGATTCACCACTCCTTGCGAGGAGATATATACCCAAGGCCTATCGTCGGATTGTTACTCGAAGCCTCTGGCCAGAGCATAACATGTTCCGAGTATGAATCTCTAAGAAACATGAGAGTAATTAGAATCCGTTGGACGAGAAAGACATTGCTTGGGCTAGGTATGACGTAGTCAGCCTAGTGGGGACTGACACACATAGACCGTGTCCTGAACCAAGTGGGTATAAGATGGTGAAGGGAATGGGGCACGACTCATTATAGCTGCTGAAGGGTTTCAGAATTGTTTCTGAGGTCAACTGTTGATCTTTCGATTAATTGGGGATCATGATGTACTACTAGGTGTCACTCATGATCGTTCTATAATTGATTAATTATAGACGGCCAACATAAATCGAAAGCCTATTTAGTCACACGCACTACGAGTAATCCGAGGGATTTAAAACGAGTTGAAAATTGGATTTTCTAATCAAGAGAGATTAAGTTTGGTTGAGCCAAATGATAAGTCGAATCTAAATTTTTCAGAGACGCATCGGAAGCGTAAAATGGTTAAGTCTTTTGATGACTTAATAGATGAATTAAATAAGTTTAATTCATTGGGGCTTGGCTTGGATGGACCGGCCAAAGAGGGCCTCCATCCTCTTTACTTGGTCGGCCACAACAAAGGGAGAGAACCAAGTTTTTGGTTCAATTTATAAAATAAACCAAGTGCGGTTTGTTTTATAAAATTATGGATGATATAAATTTTTATATAATAAACCAAAGTTTGGTTTATTTTTCATGGAGATTAAAATGAACCATGGATTGGTTTATTTTATAAAATAAATAATGGATTGATTTACCATGATAAGAAAATTTATTCCATAGGAGAGAAGAGACTTGATTGTTTTTTTTATCATGAATTAAAATATGATTTTAACCATGATATAAAATCAAACTTGGCATGATGGAATAAGTTATTCCATATTTGAGATGCTTGATGGTTGGGAGGCCACTATATAAAGGACCCAAGGCAAGGCTTGGGGGATAATAAAAGAGATGAAGACATAGGTTCTCTCTCCCTCTTTCTCTCCTTCTCTTCTCCCCTTCTCTTCTCCCATTCTTGCCGTGCGCCAACCAGCCCCAAGAAGGAGCACCAGCCGGCCGCCCCTGCCCTTTCCCTGCCAACCACCACCTGCTGTCGGAGAAGGAAGCTCCGGCCATCTCTTGGCCGGAAGAAGGTGCTGAGGATCTTTTTGTCGCAAGCCTCTTCTTTTGCTTCGCCGGAATTTTGATTCTGACCATCCTTTTGTGGTTAGTCTTCCGACTTCGCCCTTGGTTTTTCTTGTCGCGTTCTCGGAGAATCTAGTAGTTCTCGAGAACACGAAACTCGTGGCTTTGCGAAGTCATCCCGAAGATATTCGGCGTGGACGCGAATAGAGGCGGAGCTTCCAAGGGACGCTTACGTTTGGATCTCGTCCCTTCCTTCGAGTTACGCGAGGTAATACGTAAATTAGTTTATGTTTCTGTAAAATTTCAAATATATGATCATGTCTACACAAGATAAAATTGCATGCTTAGATGTGTGGTTAAATGGTTTAGAAAAATTATTTATGCTAAACCTTCCGCTGCATGTAATTAATTTTGAAATTACGAACCCGCATCCATGTCAATATGCACCCGGTCCCAACACCTTCTTCATCTTTGCACTAGTTCGATCAGTCAACCACACTTCCTTCGATCAGACTTGAAGGGAGGGACTTGTGATAGGGTTGGATAGTCCGTGCCCGACACGAAGGATGAAGAAGTCGTGGAGCACGACAGATCGAAGCAACCTTCCCTCTCGGGCCCCGAGGCCCCCCTCAGGAGACGCGCCCGGGAAGGTCAGCCCTATGACCCCTCCAGGGAGTACCCCGGGAGGTTAGGTCCCGAGAGCACCTTGAGGGATATCACGCCTGAAGACCCCGAGCTCACCTCGGGAGGTGGAGTCCCCGCAATGACCGACCTCGGATACTAACCCCTCCTTTCGGTACAGATAATCATCCCCATTAGAAAAGGTCTGCTCGACCCTTAAATGTCTCAACGAGCGGAAGCGTGATAACGGCGCAGACCGTTTCAAAGGATATCCAGTTACTGCCGAAAGAGGAGGGTGTGTCTTAAGTATCGGAAACGTAGCACCGATCGAGGGGGCACGTCTAGTCTGCCGTCATCAGTATAAAAGGTTATCCAACCCCTCCGGTAAGGGGGGTTACGTTCTCTCAACCCTACATACATTCTTACTTCTCGCTACCTCTAATTCGGACCGACACTGACTTGAGCGTCGGAGTGGACTTCGCCGGACCCCTGCCAACGTGTCCCCTAATGCTCATGTTAACCTTGTAGGATCCCAAGTTCCTTCCCGCCGCAGCAACCTCCACAGGGGCAAAACTCCCGTGATTGACCATCGTTGTCAACTCTTTTCGGAACAATGTATAATTTATGATTCGATATATGGTATCAAACCACCCGTAATCAAACCCTCCCTCCTCTTATGCTAAACAATTGACTACAAAATACAGTTTTTGTTGAAATTGAAAATGTTTAATGCATTTTCTAAATGGCCCGAACTATCTACACCCCACCCTTTACTAAACACACTCCAATTTTTTTTTCAAAAATATCCTTAGGTGAAAAGTCTAAAATGACCTTTTTATAAAATTTTTAAAATATCACCCTCCCCGGCGCTATTTTTTCTCCATCAATTTTTTCTCTGCAACCTAATACAATTCACAAATAGTGAATCATGAAGATTCAATTCTCACAAACAATGTAAAATTTTTTTTTCATCTTTCCTCGTAGTATGATTGTATATTTGTATTCTCACGATTTCAATTGTGGCATTCTGAAGATTCAAATATGTAGTGTTCGGCCATACCAAACTGAACACGCGCGTTGAGCAACGTTCGACTATTAGAAACTGAACCTATGAAATATGTTCGGTGTGTAAGTGTTGAATGCTTGCATTAATGTTCGGTTGATCTCGGCTGAACATAACTGAATAAGTTTGGCATGTTAGTGTCAAACGCTTGCCCTAGTGTTTGATTGATTGTTGTCGAGCATAGCTGAATACATTCGGCATCTTAGTGTCGAACGTGTGCAGTCATGTTCCTCCACTTGTAGTCGAACTACTAAGGCAATGTTTAGTTATGCTATGTCTGGCCGAATATTAGGCGAACAATACATTTTAATGCGTATTTTTATACGGCAATTTATCAAAGGGCGTACCTAAGAATTGGAAATTACCAATTCGCGTACCATGGTTTCTATTTTACCAAAGGGCGCAACTCTTTAAGTGAAATGCCTATTATACCCCTCCCGCCACAAAAAAAACCTTTTGCTATTTATATTTTCGAGACACCCGAACCACTTTAGCAGTAAATTAATATTTTGTGGTTCGGTTGGCCAGGTAGTCGAAATTTTCTCCATGCTCTCTCAGCACAACAACGTAAATGGTATTGTTGAAGGTGGAGGAGATTGTGCGTGCCCTAGCTGTGCTATAGTCGCGAGATCATCCCTCCAATCCCTCCACCCAACCAAAACCTAGGCAAGTATCGAAAGTGTTAGTGTGTGATCCTGAGGCGGCTTTAAGTGTTAACATTGAAGTCCAGACTGCTCGGCACTATCAAAGGAGGGGTTAGGGTTTCTGCAGGGTTGATTTTTATGATAATGGCAGGAAAAAGGTCTGTGGGTGGTTCATCGTCTTCTTCCTTGGCATTATCCACTAAGGTATGTTAGCGATAGACTTAGGTAAGAACAACATAGTTTGTGAAAATGTTTAAACTTATTTTTGCTGAATAAATTTGTAATGTATAAAAACTGTAGAGTTCAGATGACTTTGGACAAAAATTACATTGGTGCAGTGTTTTAGGCCACTTTAAACATTTTTTTCAAGCATTTGAAATTTTAAATGATCGACACATTGTGAAGATCAAAGAGTCGCCCTTCAGTTTGTTCTTGGACATACAAGAATTGCAGCATATCCGTGGAATTTTGGTTAATATATTTGAAAGTTGGGATTCAATATCGCAAGTTTTTAAATTCTCAGGTAATAGTTTTAATTATGAATTGTAAACAATATCTATAGTAAGATAAAACTTGGATAGAGATAACCTTAAATGATTTATATTTGATCAATTTAAATGATTTCATTTCAGGTGAAATTCACTTAAGGCCCTCGGTAAGCCTGAGATGAATCATTTCAAAATTCCAAATATGGTAGGTCCATCAGTGGGTTTTGCTCAAAACCCACTGATATACCTATATCATTCTCCTATAGCATTGTGATATAAAATCATTAGATGTTTAGACATGATAAGTACCATTTTTGTGATTATTTTAGATGTTAAAATCCATGTTTGACCTATGTTTTTATTGCTTATTTGTGATTTTACCCTAGGTTTTAGGATTTC
Organism: Boesenbergia rotunda; assembly: GCA_024364735.1. Classification (NCBI taxonomy): domain Eukaryota; kingdom Viridiplantae; phylum Streptophyta; class Magnoliopsida; order Zingiberales; family Zingiberaceae; genus Boesenbergia; species Boesenbergia rotunda. Next base: position 19,503 of record JAGFNQ010007622.1, on the reverse strand, counting down.
CTCTTATTTTGGACTTAATTGCAAAATTACTCAATTTTTGGATTATTTGGCCACTAAATTTCTGATATATTTTTGTAGGCATGAAAGGATCCTGGACGTAGGGCATACTGGGTTAAACTTGAGTCGGATGTGAACCGGATCGAATTATCAAGCCTACGATTAATCCGGGTCGTCCGATTCAAGAGCGGCTAGATCTGAGCCATCCGGGACGATCTGAAGCAATCCGAGCTAGGGTTAGGGTTGATCAAGCTCTATGATCAAGATCTGAAGGTTTCATCCCAATCAGAGCTAAATCAACCGTTGGATCAAGCTTGGAGGGCTCTAGAGCGTCCATTCACAGATAGAGTTGATCTGGACCATCCGTTGCACATCTGGAGGATCCGAGCTACCACAAGGTAGATCCTGACCCCAGATCATCATCATCAAAGTTTGGCTCCAATCAGAGCAAGATCAGCCGTTGGATTCATCCAAATCAATCTGGACCGTCCATTGATAAGTATTTAATCAAATCTGCCCAGCTCTTCAGCGTTGTCGCGTCTTCGCCGCAATTCTTCACTGTTCTTCGTTTGTTCATCGTTTTTCTTCAAATTTCTTCTCCAATTCGAGGCGCGACCACTCAATCTCTCCTTGGATCAAATTCTGAGTCTTTGGTGATCGTTCTTTGAAGAACTCAGCTCGAATTTGCGCCGGAACAGGGGTTGCTTGAGGGTTTCGGCATTTCCTCAGTCCGACCACTGTCTTCTCTTCCACACTCCATTTCAAAGCTTCCGAGCCATTTGTAGGGGTTCTCAGATGAGTTTAGAAGCTTCCCAAATCATCATCGCAGCTCAACCAATGGAGATGGAGTGAATCGAACTGTGATTTCCAACAAAGCGCAGATTGGAGCAGATTTGAATTCAGAAACGAATTTCCACTGATTTGCTGTGCCTAGGGGTTCGAAGCCGGCTCTTGATTGACGACCAAGAAGTTCTTGAGCTTAGGGAGTGATTGAGTTTAGATTTCATAGTTTAATTTCGTTTGTTTAGCTGTAATTTCTTACTCTGCCGAATTCTGTTTTGTTTCCTACAAATTTCAGTTTTCAGTTGCTTAGATTTAGTTTTCTGAATAGTTGAGCTTAATTAGGTTGTTAATCTTTAAGTTTAGTAGTTTATGAGCTTGTGAAGGTGACAATTAGATTTAATTTCAGTAGTTTGCAATTTAAACCTTGCGTGCCAATCTGTTCTGCGTGCCAAGTTTCAAGTTTCTGAATTTTTCAATGTGTTCCTGTTGTGGTTTGTTTTAATTTTTCAGTCGAGTTAGTCAAGACACTTGTTAGTGAGTAGTTAGACTTCATCTCAGTTTGTTTCCGGTTTAAATTTCTGAATATAAACTCCATTGCTTGCGTGCCAAATGTATATTGTTTGCAATTCCAATTCTGAATTTCCTGCAGATTTCTGAATTGTATCAGAGCTGTTTGTTGCCAAATTGTCTCTGCGTTTTCATTGTGTTAATTCCTGCCTTCGAGTCCAATATATGCTTGCTTGGCTAACATAGAGTTTGGTTTTGATTTCCTGCGAAGGCAGTCCATGATTTCAGTTTAGCTAGCATTACATTTCTGAAATTCTATTTTTTTCTGCAATTTCTGCATTACTGCATTCCATGCTGTGCGTATCAGGTTTTCCTTGCATGTGCTACTGTCATTTTGCTTGTTTACTTGTAGTTCTTAAATTGTATCAGGGAAGCTCTGCAATTCGAATTCTATAGCCTTTGGGATCAGTTACTTTGCTTGACTATTCATCCATTACATTGCAGCATTCCATTCCTGAAGTAAAACTTGATCTCTGCATTTGGTTTCTAGGATTCGTATCAACCCTTTATATTGGATTCCTGCATTTAAATTCAGTTCTGGTAGGGGCATGCATTTGTCAAGTTCAGTTTCGAGCAAGGGCATGCATTTAATCTCAGCTTCATGTGAATTTCTGCATTTAATTTGTACAAGCTTTAATCAGTTTTCAAGTTTCGAATTGTTGAATTCATTTCTGCAATTGTCTTCCTAGATAGCCTAGCCTCCCAATGCCGAGATGGTCAGCTATAAGTGCTGCAGTTAGTTCCAACTTTTGCACATCAGTTTCTTTTTGCATTGCGTATCAAGTTAGCTGCACTTACTGCAGTTTGTATCAATGAAGCTTTGGCACATACTTTTCCTTGATTTACTTGCTACAGCTTGTATCAAGTAGGGTTTTGGCATAGGTTTTGTGTTGGACTGTTTTGAGATAGTTTTGCTGCAGTTGAGTTGGATGCGCTATCAGATTTGTGGAATAACTTCGGCTGAGTACATTTGTTCATTAAGTTTCATTAGTTGAGTTCCTTTGGGGCATTTACTTTGTTTAGCTCATTTAGTTGAGTTCATTTATTTTTCTTGTGTTTTCACTTTTGAATCGAACCCAAAAGCCCAAATATTTGTTTGAAACCCGAAAATACACAAACGACACATAAATACAAGTGTGAATCAGACAACGTCAACTAGCCCCGAGAAAAATACGACCTGTGGCCCCTATATTACATTTTCATACTTTTGATTGTAAAAGGGTTTCCAGCTTTCATTGATATTTAAATTTGATGAGCCCATACATTTCGTGACAAATTAATTAGTATATTTGGGTCTGTTAGGACACCAAAAAATTCATCTCCTAGCTCTACCCCTGTCTATTGATACAGGGTTTTCAGAATTTCAGATAAGGTAGGTTCATCAGTGGGTTTTGCTCAAAACCCACTGCTAAACCTAAACTACTCCTATAGCATTGGTGATATAGAATGATTAGAGGTTTGGACACCTAAAATATCATCTCCTAGCTCTACCCTGTCTATTGATATAGGGTTTTCAGATTTCCAGATATGGTAGGTCCATCAGTGGATTTTGCTCAAAACCCACTAATATACCTAAACTACTCCTATAGCATTGGTGATACAGAATGATTAGAGGTTTGGACACCTAAAATATCATCTCCTAGCTCTATCCTGTCTACTGATATAGGGCTTTCAGAATTCCAGATATGGTAGGTCCATCAGTGGGTTTTGCTCAAAACCCACTGATATACCTAAACTACTCCTATAACTTTTGCTACATAGAATCATTAGATGTTTAAACACCAAAAATATCATCTCCTAGCTCTACCCTGTCTATTGATATAGGGTTTTCAGAAATCCAGATATGGTAGGTCCATCAGTGGGTTTTGTTGGATCAAGAAAACGATAGAGGGGGGGGGTGAATATCGTTAAAACTTTTTCGGATAAGAATAAGAGAAAATACGCAGCGGAAAGAAAACAAGTGCACACGAACATAAGCTGATTTTTTACTTGGTTTGGAGTCGCAGTCGGCTCCTACTCCAAGGCCCACGGTCCTTAACCGTTTACTTTGGGCAATTCTATATTCGGAAAGATTTGTTACAGATTGAGTACAGATATATAACTTGAAAAGTAAATCACAACACTTTTCGAAAAGAAAACTTTTACCGACACCCAAGATGGGTTGAATTCCGAAGTAGAGGGTCGTCGTCGGCGCTGTAATCTCGAAATGGAAGTTTGCAGGGGCGCAGCGCGAGAGCGAAAGTGTTTTGAGCGTCGTAAAGAATGATGTTGAAGCCTTGGGGGTCGAGCCCCTTTTATAGTTTTCCTGGGGGCGCCTGATTCGCTGGGGGTGCCTGACACGTGCCTTCAGATCGGAGAACCTTCATCCGCAGCTCGATCATCGCTTATCCCCTTTTAATCGGCTCCTGGTCAGACTGGGGCGCCCGGGACCTCCTAGGTGCCTAGCTTGACTTGGTCCGCTGGCTTCGTGGTTGATTTTGCTTCGATTACCTCTTTGGCTTTGACCTCGGGCGCCCGGGACCTCCGGGGCGCCTAGCCCAGTGTGATTTCGAAGCGTTCTTGCTTCTTTGCTTGTTTGGCTTTGACCTTGGGACCTCCCGGGCGCTTAGCCCAGCTGCCTGCCCCCTTCCTTTGGGGCGTTCTGAGCTGCAAAAACATAGTCCTTAGGTCCCTGCAATTAAGGTTATTTCCAACACAAACAATGCAAGAGTGTTAGTCATTATTTACAGCCGTAGCTGTCTTGGTTCTGACTTCGGGTCTCCCAAATGGAACCCTAGGTCGAACCGACGCCTACTGTTCCCTCGACGGGGAACGCGTCCTCACCTACTCCTCTCAGGAGAGTTTACCTTTTGCCAACCGGCTCCTCCGGTTGGACTTTTGCCTGATCTACCTGACCAGGTCTTCGGTGCCAGTCCTCGACCAGGACTTCGTGCCCACCTTCCGAGCAGGTCTTCGGTGCCCAGCCCCCCTTGCCAGGACTTCGTGCCCAGTCCTCGACCAGGACTTCCTGCCTAGTGTACCTAGGGCTTCTTCCTGCACACTTAGTAAACACATTAGAATACAATAATATCTTAACTCTTGAACCCTTTGTCATTATCAAAACTCAGGTTTGACTTAGGTGCTGCCTGCACCAACAATCTCCCCCTTTTTGATTTATGGCAACCCGGTTCAAAAAGTTAGTTGAACAAAAAGCAGATAATGTACCGGTTTTAATTTCCTCCCCCCGGAAGAAATCTCCCCCTAAGTTTTTCAAATATTCGTGGGGTTTTTTGAAAAAAGTTTCTAAGTCTTTGAAAGAAGGTTTTTCAGGCTTTTCAATACTTAGAAAATTTTCACAAAGGGTTTTTAAGTTAGAAAATTTTCAAAATTTTTTGAGTTGGGTACTTAGAAAACTTTTCATTATATTTAGCATTTAGAAAATTTTCAAGGGAATTTTGAAATTAACACTTAGAAAATTTTCTATCAGGGAAATTTAGAGTATGTACTTAAAACATTTTTTCAAACAAGAAATTAACTTTCAAAGGCTTTAAGTACTTAGAAGAATTTCGAAAATAATTTTGAGTTAAGTACTTAGCTTATTTTTGAAAAAAAAACTTAAAACTTATGTACTTTGAAGAATTTCGAGGATAATTTTTAAGTTAAGTACTTAGCTTGTTTTTTTGAAAAAAAAAACTTAAGTACTTTAAAGACTTTTACTTTTTGAAAAAGGAGATACAAATTTTGAAAGAATTGAATTTTAGAGAAAAATTTAAAAAATTTTAAAATCTTCTTTTCTCTCCTTTCCAATCTCTCCCCCTTTGCCATATATAAAAAAAATAATATAGCAAAAAATGCTGAGTAATAGAAGTAAGGTCCTGTATTGAACCAATTTTAAGTGTAAATTGGATCAAATCAATTTAAATTTTCTCTTTCGGGTCCTGTCTAACCCAGTTAGCTACTTACTAACTGTTATAAACAGTAGCTTTCGCCAGGGTTAGTCAAGTTAAGTGATTTGTTCAAGTTAGATTTTCTAAGCTTGACACTTAACCTGATTACTATTTAATTGGTATTTAGTGCCCCAATTACTGCAGATGCACTGACTTAAAGCATCTTGAATCAAGGCATAAACCTAAGCATTTCAACCCAGTCTAGGTTATCAATCAAAAGTACCCTAAGGTGCATGTGAGATACTGGATTCTAGATCTATAGGTGCATGCAGTTCTAGGGTTAGGGCCTAGGCTAAGTCCATTTGCGAAAAAGCCCTAGTTTTGAAGGGGGTAAGTTTTGAAAAAACTAAGTCGGAAAAATCATTTTAAATAAAGAAAATGGGTTTTCAAGTTAAGTAAGAACTGATTTTGCAAATTAACAAAGAAATAAAATGGTTTTTGAAAAGAACCATAATTAAAGCAGTCATATTCTACCAAGCATAACCCTAATTGCCTACATAGACTTCTTCCTTAATGAACCCATTTAGAAAAGCTGACTTTACATCCATTTGGTAGAGTTTAAATCCTTTATGGGATGTAAAGGCTAACAACATCCTAATTGACTCAAGTCTAGCTACTGGGGCATAGGTTTCGTCATAGTCTAACCCTTCGACTTGACTGAACCTTTTAGCTACTAGGCGGACTTTATTTCTAACTATTTCTCCTTGGTCATTTAGTTTATTCCTAAATACCCACTTAGTATCAATAATGGATTTGCCCTCGGGTTTAGGTACTAGTTCCCAGACTTGGTTTCTTTTAAATTGGGCTAACTCCTCTTGCATTGCTATGATCCAATCACAATCAGGTAAGACTTCCTTTATAGTCTTAGGTTCAATTTTTGAAATCAGTGCAATCTGACTAAGATTTCTATAGGAAGACCTAGTTCTGACTCCTAAGGTTGGATCACCCACAATTTGATCAGTTGGGTGACTAAGTCTGGGTTTCTTGGTTTTTCTAAAACTTGGTTCAGCCTCAGGTTCGGCTGGACGGTTTGGTTCAGTATTTGGTTCAACTATTTGGGTTGGTTCAATTATTGGTTCAATTGACTCAGTAGTTGGTTCAATAGTTAATTCATTTAGAGGTTCAACTGGTGGTTCAATAATTTGTTCATTATCTTCATGATCAATATTTGCTAGATTTAAATCTGGATTATCAATTTTTGAATTAATTTCCTCATCAAATATTAGATTTGTTGTTTCTTCAATTTTGTTAGTTTGTTTATTGTAAACCCTATAGGCCCTACTTGTTGTTGAATATCCTAAGAAGACCCCTGGGGTTGACTTAGACTGGAATTTACCTAGGTAGTCCTTGGTGTTTAGAATGTGGACTTTGCACCCAAAGACCCTTAGGTAATGTAGGTTTGGAAGTCTATGGTAGTATAATTCATAGGGAGTTTTATTATGTCTTTTGTTAATTAGGACTCTATTTTGAATATAGCAAGCCGTACTAATTGCTTCTGCCCAAAATTTGGTTAGCTAGGTTGAATTCATTGAGCATAGTCCTAGCGGCTTCTTGTAGGGTTCTATTTTTCCGTTTGACTATCCTATTTTGTTGGGGGGTTCTAGGACACGAAAATTCGTGTATATATCCGTTTATTTTACAAAATCCCTCGAACCGTTGATTCTCAAACTCTCCCCCGTGATCACTCCTAAGTCTTTTGATTTTGGTATCATTTTGATTTTCAATTATCTTGCAAAAATCAATAAACAGGTTTAGGGTTTCATCTTTAGTCTTTAGGAACCTAACCCAAGTAAACCTAGAGTAATCATCAATAATTACTAAGCAGTACCGGTTTCCGCTTAGTGACTTGGCTCCATGTGAATCAAATAGGTCAAGGTGCAGGAGCTCAAGTGTAGTTTGAGTTAAGTCTGATTGAATTTGTTTGTGATTAGACCTGGTTTGTTTACCTTGGTTGCATGATTCACATATCAAGTTTTCATGGTTCTTAATTTTAGGTATTCCTTTAATTAGGTCAAGTTGGGTTATTTTTGAAATTAATCTTAGATTAGTGTGACCTAATCTCCTATGCCAGAGGTTTGATTCTTCTAACTGAGTTAAGAGGCATTTCGATATTAAGGGTAGGTTTATAGTGTAAACGTTATTTTTCCTAGTGCCCTTAAGCATGACTTCTGAGTCTTGCAAGTTTCTAATCAGGCAGTTAGAGTTGGTAAAGGTAACTACATAGCCAGTATCACACAATTGACTTATACTAAGCAAGTTAAATTTAAAGTTTTCAACCAAAAGTACCTTTTTAATGACAAAATCATATTTGAGTTCAATGTTACCTGACCCAATGACTTTGAGTGTAGCATTGTTGCCAAATGCTACTGAGCCTAGGTTCTTGAACTTGAGTTTGGTGAATTTCAATTTGTCTCCAGTCATGTGTCTGAAGCATCCGCTATCCAACATCCATTGGTCCAAATCTTTATGTTCCTACACATAAAGAGTTTGTTGATTTAGATCCAATTAGATTTAAGGATAGCCTAAATTGATTTTCACAACCTAGTCTGTCTCACCCAATCTAGAGTTATCAATCACGTTAACCTTATGGGTTTTTGTGAGACAGGTTTTAATAGAAGTAAAGATTTTATTTTGAAAAACCATGATTATTTTTGAAAAGTTAAATTAATTTTGAAAACCCAATTAATTATGTTTTAAGTTTATTTTGAAAAAAAAATGGTTGAATCTAAGATTAATTGAAATCTGTGTTAGATTCAAATCTGACAATAGTAAAGTGAATTTGGTTTTCAATAATTGGCTTCCAGGTCTTGGCGAGGCACTAGGCCTTCTTTGGCCGTAGCCTTATTGGATCATCAACCCTTTCCTTGATAAAGCCTTTTATTGAAAATCTATCTTCAAGTTACTTCTTGAAAGATTTTGGTCTAACTAGTTTGAGTCTTGGATTGGTAGCTTCGGCTAGTTCCGCCAAAATGGCTTCCCTAACCTACTATCATCTCACCTCCACCCAATACTATGTTGTTCAAATTTCAGTTAATCAGTTTAGTCCTTAATCTAACCAGTCCTAGGTCTAAGCATGGTAAATTACAGAAAATAAATAAACAAGCAATCATGCAATTTTACAATAAGAAAAAGAATTTATTTAACTGTAAAAATGGTTTTTAAGTTGGCTCCCCCTGGACTAAAGCCACGGTAATGATTAGGCAAGATATGAATCTTGTCCTTGGGGATCCAATACTGGTTTGGTCCAGCTTGGTTGTTCAGGCAAAGTTTGGGTACCCATGCTTGAACTTTGGGTCTAGATTGGTTCAATACAGCATAATATGACCTTTGTCTAGCCTTGGTTCGATAACCTAACTCGGATTGATTTAGAACGGATTTCTGTTTTCCAAGGATCATGTCAAGACCCTTGGAACCCGATGAATCGTTCCAAAGCTGCTCTAAGGTCCTTGACTTGAGTTTTCAAGGAGGAGTTCTCTTTCTCAAGTTAAGGATCTAGAGTCAGCTCTCTCTTTCAGGAGTTTTACTTCATGTCGGAGAGACTCGACTCGAATTTTGGCTTTCGCCAAGTTACTAGATAGGTATGCAATTAATTCAGCTAATTCAGCTTTAGAATAACCACTTACAGTTATTTTGTCGTCTTCTGATATGGTGAGCTTTCCGTCGTCCGGCTCCGATTCTGATCCTGTGTCGATGTCTTCCGAAACAGTCAAAGCGAGCAGGTTCGATTATGAGGCCTCTTCTTCTTCTTCGGAGGAAGACTCGTCCCACGTTGCTTGAAGGACTTTCTTCCTTCTTGTCTTCTTGGCTTCTTTTAGATTTGGACACTCCGATTTGTAGTGTCCCTTCTTGTTGCATTCGAAGCAGGTTACACTTGATTTGTTCTTAGATGGTTCAGCCGGATCCTCCTTCTTTCGGCTGACTTTTCTTCTGTTGGTTTGATTTTTCAGCTCCTTGTAGTAGTCCCGGGCTAGTCGAACCAGCTTGAGTCGATCCCCTTCGCTGTCTTCTGAGTCTGAGTCTGAGTCAGACTCGGGTGCAGGTTGAGGCTTCTTCTTGGCCACCTTTCCTGTTTTGCCTGCAACAAACGCAATGCCTTTCTCGGCTAAGGTGCAATTAGTCTGCTCATGTAATTCAAGTTCAGAAAATAATTCGTCTAATTTTATTTTGAAAAGTGTTGGTGCAAGTTGCATCAATGATGTTCTCCTTTAAGTGTTTTAATGTTTGACAATATACTTAAGTCAGTGATACATTGAACAGACAAAGGGGAGCAAAGGAGAAGTAACCTAAGTTGAAGAAAAGTCCTAGTTAATCTAGGCATCAGGATCCGAAGACCTGGTGAAGGACTGCTAGGCACCGGGCGAAGGATAACTTGGTATCCAAGACTTGGCAATTGTTGGTGCAAGTTGCATCAATGATGTTCTCCTTTAAGTATTTTAATGTTTGACAATATACTTAAGTCAGTGATACATTGAACAGACAAAGGGGAGCAAAGGAGAAGTAACCTAAGTTGAAGAAAAGTCCTAGTTAATCTAGGCATCAGGATCCGAAGACCTGGCGAAGGACTGCTAGGCACCGGGCGAAGGATAGCTTGGTATCCAAGACCTGGCAATTGTTGGTGCAAGTTGCATCAATGATGTTCTCCTTTAAGTGTTTTAATGTTTGACAATATACTTAAGTCAGTGATACATTGAACAGACAAAGGGGAGCAAAGGAGAAGTAACCTAAGTTGAAGAAAAGTCCTAGTTAATCTAGTCATCGAAACCCTAAGACCTAGCGAAGGGCTGCTGGGCACCTAGCGAAGGGCTGCTAGGTATCGAAACCCTAAGACCTGACGAAGGGCCGTTGGGCACCTAGCGAAGGGATGCTAGGTATCGAAACCCTAAGACCTAGCGAAGGGCTGCTAGGAGTTAAAGACCTGGCGAAGGACTGCTAGGCACCTAGCGAAGGGCTGCTAGGAATTGAAGACCTAGCGAAGGGTTGCTAGGAGTCTAAGACCTAGCGAAGGACTGCTAGGCTGTCACGCCCCCAGAGGCATATGCTTCCTCGAAAATCGGGCAGCATCTCCCCTGTACGGCGGACAATATGAGACAAATATACATACACTCTCCATAAATTCAAGCTCAGCCACAAACGGCTGGTATCACAATAACAAATAAAAGACACACCACGCAGTTTATATCAATATAACAGATAACGGGTGGCTCAGCCACCATAAACATAAAAGAACCATAATCCAAAGAAAACACAAAAGTCTCTGATAATGAGAAAACCCGATAATGAATAAAATGTAACTACAAGTACTGAAAACGAACAACTAAACTGAATACTGAAAATACTAACTCAACTCGACACTGGGGACTGGCAACTGGATCCTCTCCTGCCTCCACGAAATACTTCTACCTGCTATCTGAAACAACAGAAAGGGAAGCAGGGGTGCTAAGTCCGGGTGGACTCTGCGGGTATATGAGTAGACAAATAAGCATGACATAAATAAGATAACGAAGTAGAGAATCAAAGGGTACAATCCATAAGAAATATCAGATTTACCTAATCATGCATAACCAATATAATACGACATGGTATAAAATCCGAATACCGACTAAGCAGGTATAGAACAACTCAACAACAATAATATCAAGATAGACATGCATGTCATACATATGCAACAATCATAGCTCATATAAGTGCATCAAACACAAACAAATGCATAAAAGAAATACGTATGCACATGATGCAATGACATGTGTCACCCCTGACGCCAGTCAAGCCGTCAACACATCCTATCTGTGTGACCGAGTGGGTAGGGCTGTGACAACTGTACCACTCCAACAACAACAATAACCAACAACAACAATAATACCACATAAGGCGTGGTTGAGTGGATAGGATGCTGGGGAGCCTACACTCCAGACCCCTATACCTAGGGGGAGCTATCACAGCTACAAAATATCCCTCAAAAACAAACAACGGTGAGGGTGAGCCACCAACAACTCATCCCTCTAAATACAACGGTGAGGGGTGTCACTGTCTGGCATGACAGGACAAACACTCGCACTCCAACCAATACCATGACAACATGTGGTTGAGTGAATCGAGCAACAATATGACTAACGACGGCTTAACTAAATGTAAGCCTAACAGTCGTTAGTATGCAACGTGCAAGTATGATGCATGATATACGATGCACGAACAACCGGAGAAACCACGATGCAATAAAAATCCAACAAGTAAAACATGCATCGACACAACCATCCAGAAACCGAAAACCAACGATTATGCACCTACACTACTAGGTAGGGTATTTTCTAATGCCAAATAAACCTAATTGTGTTTTTATGAACTTCTAAGTGCTTATGTACAAACAACACTTTACAGAACAGAAAACCAATAGTGGACTGTACAGATACGAATTTGAGAATACTCGAAGATCAACGAAGAATAAGTCTCAATGGCGATTTTTAAATAACGACAAAGAACAAGGTCAAGCAACCTATAAGACATAAACTAGTCATGCTTTAAGGTAAAAGAACTACTCGAGTACAAAGGAGAAGTACCCGCCTTATAATTGTAGAACGTATACAAACAGAACCTCCCACGATCAACCAAACGAGTCCGAATCAAGGTCCTGTATTATGGATATAATTTAGCCATTTATAAAATCCATAAAATAACTAAATTAACTACTAAGAATAATTAAGATCTAACCCTAACTCAACATTTGTTTAATTATAGAACCGATCAAACTTATACATCCCAACCTACATCACGAACATCAAAACCGACAACTAAACAACAAAGCAATTCAAAACAAAACTTCTTCACTAGTAAATCCCATTGAAGTTCACAGCTTCATTATTAATGTCAACAAGCTCCAAAGCAAGCAACTATCCCTAGGGAGAACTCACGACCAGAATTTTCCAAATAGGAAACAGAACATGCTAATGTCCACAAGCTTCAAAAACAAAACATGAGTTTACATGGAGGAGTTCACGACATCAAATACACCGGTAACAAGTCCAACTAGAAACACCACATGAATTTATTCACTCATCCTACAACATAAACATCTCCCAACCAAACCCTATATTTAAAATCCTTTACCTAATTATACATCCTACGAGTAAACAGGGTCAAAACTCAATCTGAATAGAAATCCAAGCATTTACTAACAGCATCTTCCACAACCCAATTATTGGACACAACTAGACTCAAACATTAACAGAAAAACCTATACAAATCCCTAACCAAACCTTACCTACTATGAAGTCTGTCCGGCAGGGATCAAAAAGAGGAGAGAGCAGCCACCAACAACTCACTTGCACAAGGAGAAATTCTACTCAGTAGCGTGAAGAAGACGAAGAAGAAATCGCGCCAGGAGAGAGTCGCGAAATAGTGATGCCGCCGGCTGAAATCACGTGAAGAAAAGCGGAAATAGGAGATGGGGAAGTCTCGGCAGAGGGCTCGTCGTCGGCGTCGAGGAGAGGCCACGACGGCGTTCGGCTAGGGCTTCTTGCGAGGCGTCGGGTGATGCCGAGAGGAGAGAAGAAGTCGCCACAATTCCTCCACTTCTTGACAGAAGAAGAAGATGAAGAAGATAAAGGGTACGGAAACGCTCGGTGTCAATGGCTTTGGCTGTCGGCGTCGGCGAAGGCTCTGCGGCGCTGGGCGAAACCGAAGGGAGCGGGTGGTTTTGATAAGAATCGGGGAGATGAGGGGAAGTTAGGGCTTTTAGTATTGTTTCGACATTTTGCAAATAAGCCCAACAAATTTGGAAAATTACAACTAATCTCCTAATTTAAAAAAAAAACTTTTTCAGCCCTTTAAAAATCTGATATCTAACATAGGCACCAAGCGAAGGATTGCTTGGTACCGAAGACCTGGTGAAGGATTGCTAGGCACCAGACGAAGGACTGCTTGGTAATGAAGACCTAGCGAAGCGCTGCTAGGCACTTGGCAAAGGACTGCTAGGGAATGAAGTCTTGGCCCAAGGGACTGGGCAACTTAGCTGAGCGATGACTAAGGACAGGAGTAGAGACGGATCAGGGTTTGAGCGTCTCGAGGTCCGGAAGTATCGAAAGCTAAGCAAAAGTCCACCCGAAGGACTGGGTGGCAACCGTCTCCTGAAAGGAGTAGGTGAAAGGCGCGTTCTCGGGAGTGGGAACTTGCGCCGGTTCGACCTAGGGTTTCGTGCAAATTCGAAGTCAGAACCAAGTCCTTAAGGTTAAGAATATGTGTATATGTGCTTTGTGTTTGTGTATCTTGCAGGTACCAAGAACCGGAGACAAAGCAGGCAAGTTGCTGGAAAGTGGCTGATGGGGGCGCCTCCACTGTTGGGGGCGCCCAGAGCAAGGCATAAAACCAAGTATTGGGTTTAAAGGCTTGATGAGGGCGCCCCCATCAAGAGTAAAATGCAGTTTTTGTTAAGTAAGCAGAATAGGTATCAAGCGGGGCGCCCGGAGCGTCCGGGGCGCCCGGGTTCAAAGCTGTTTTTGCAGTTTCGAGTCCAGGGCGCCCCCAGTGTCCAGGGCGCCCTCAGGAGGCCTATATAAGGGGCTTCAACCCCTCTGCTTCAGACACAACTGCTACAAGTCATTCTAATCATTCTGACTGACGACAACGCGCTAAAGACGAGGCTCTACGACCGGGAGGCTCCAGGAGGAAGTGCGCGGCACTTCGGAGGTCCAGATCGGCCGAGCGTCAACTTTTGTTTTGTTCGAGTTGCAATTAAATTCCCATACTTAATTTTCTGTACTTGTGCTTGTATTTCTACACTGTAAGACGGGTTTTCTCCACCTCCGGAAATTCCGGAAAGGAGACCAATAGTGGACTCACGCCGAGTACATAGGCCTTGGACGTACTGACCCAGGGGGGTCGGGAACCAAGTAAATAAATCCCGCGAGTAGTCTGTGTTGTGTTCTGTTCTTTATTTTTCTATTTTCTGCTGCACTAACGCTCCAAGTCTAGAACGAACAAAAGTCGTACGAAGTTTTCAACGAAAGATTTACGATCGATATTCACCTTCCCTCTATCGACTGCACCGGTCCTACAAAAAGGTCCCTCGAAACTTTGTACGCATCTACCATAGATGCCCACAAAGTATTTCTCGGGAAGGCGTTTAGACTGTACCTTATAAGGTCACGGTTTTCTACCTTGAGGCCGATTGTATGTAGACCGTTCATCAGCTCCTGGATCCTGGCGTGGAGCTGGGCTGCTGACTCGTCGTCGTTCATTTTGATGGTGTACAGTTTATTTAGCAGTAGGTCCCTCTTGCTGATTCGGGTGTCGGAGGTACCTTCGTGCAACTCGATCAACTTACCCCAGAGTGTTGAGGCAATCAGCCCTTGAATGATTGGAAGATCATGGTTTTGATATGTGTGGTTGAATATGTTTAAGGTTAGAGTGTTATGTTGTATTTGATGTGTGTGATTGAGTTTGTAGGACTTGGAGAATCACACATGTTGGACATATCCGAGGGACGAGAGCCAAGGGAGGAGAGCTCCAAGGGCAAGCTGGGAAGTGGACTTCAAGGGCACACGTGAAGGGTGGCATGGAGGCAAGCCAAGGGAAGGCTTGCGTGCACATCCGAGGGACGATAGCCAAAGGAAGAGGACTTCAAGAGGCAAGCCAAGGGAGCAGACCTGAAGGCATACGTGAAGGAGAAGGTCCGGAGTGGCTGGAGCTGAGCTGAGAGGCAGGGCAGTCGACTGACCATGGGGCAGTCGACTGCCAAAACCCACAGAAAGTTTTCGGCCTCGGACCAGTCGACTGCCCATGTGGCAGTCGACTGGTATACCCCGAAAACTAGTCGTTGGCTTGCAATTAATGCTAGACCAGTCGACTGCCCTTGGGACAGTCGACTGGTGCGGGGCTGGACAGACTGCGAGTTTGTCCTGTTCACCTATAAAAGGAGCACCTTTCTGCAAGTGCACAGTACGGTTCCGTATAGTGTCGAAGTGCTGCTCATCTAAAAATTGTTTCATACTTCCTCTCTCATATTTCTTTATCCTGTAAAGAGGAAGATCGACTGTAAAGGTTTCTCCACCTCAAGGAGAGTTTTCGATAGTGAAAGTGGTGCTCGCGGTGTGGAAATATTGTTGTTAGTATTGTCTTGATTTCCTTTGCATATTATTTCCGCTGCGCTAACAATTCTATAAAGATCAAATGACGATAAAGTGCTATTCACCCCCCCTCTAGCACGCCTAGACGATCCTTCAGTTGGTATCAGAGCGGGTGCGTTTCGGAAGAACTAATCGTCAACCGGAGCAAATTTAATGGCGTTTCAAGAGGGATACTCCACCGCACGACCACCTTTCTTCGACGGGAATGACTTCGCTTATTGGAAAGGTAGGATGCAATACTACCTTATGAATGATATTGAGAACTGGATTAGTGTTGCAGATGGCTTTGAGGCACCCGTCGATGAAAGAGGAGAACCAACACCGATGAGATCCTGGTCAAAGGAGGTGATGAAAAGGGCGCAATCCAATGCCAAGACCACCACCACACTGCAGTGCGGGCTCTCGAAGGAGCAACTGAACAAGGTGGGGTCATTCAAGAGCGCCAAGGAACTGTGGAACAAACTGGTGGAATTGAACGAGGGGTCAAACGAGTCCAGAAGAGCCAAGAAGGACTTGCTAGTGGACCAACTACAATCCCTATCCATGAAGAGCAATGAGACCGTCAGCCAGCTACATGGAAGGGTAAAGGAAGTGATCAATGAGCTCCATGTGATTGGAGAGAAAATCGAGAACCGGGACATCGTCAAGTATGTTCTACAAGCCTTCCCGAGAACCACCTTGTGGGCATCCATGGTTGATGCTTACAAGATATCAAGGGATTTGTCAATTGTTAAATTAGACGACATTTTCTGTGAATTTGCAAGCTAATGTCTCGGCCAAAGAGAAAGGTATTGCCTTTGTTGCAGAAAAGGAGAAGAAGAAGAGGAAGGAGAAGAAGAAGGTGGTTTACTCATCCTCATCAGATTCAGAGGAATCCAGCGCCTCCTTGGATAGCGATCAAGAGGCGTTCATGGTAAGGAAATTTTGTAGAGCTTTTAAAAGTTTGTCTAACAAGTCCTATGCTAGGAAAGGGTCCAAAGGTAAAGGTAAGGCCAAAGATATCATATGCTACAACTGCCACCAAGAGGGACACATGAAGAACGAGTGCCCCCAATTGAAGAAAAGAGATGACAAGAAGGAGGAGAAGAAGAAGAGTGACAAGAAGAAGTCAAAGGGAAAGGAAAAGGGTGCCACCAACCTAAAGGCGACATGGGATGATCCATCATCCTTAGAAGAAGAAAAAGAGCAAGTCTCCCACTTCGCTCTTATGGTACAAGACCACTCAGATTCATCAGATGATGAACGAAGCTCAAGTAGTAAAGATGAGAGCTCATCCACTTCATCATCAGAGTCAGAAGCTTCGGTAAGTGAGGTATATCACTTACCCTCATCCACTTTAGTAAAAATCATCTCTAGCACTAACATGGACTTAGCTAAGGCTAGAAGTAAAATTAAGGATCTAAAAGAAGAAATTGCTATGCTTAGAGTAGAATCCACCAGACTTAAAGAAGTGCATGCTAGCTCTACTTCTTCACATGCTTTACATCTTGAAATTGAAAATAGGGAACTAAGGAAACAAGTAGATGACCTCACAAAGACTCTTAGGAAATTCCAAGTAGGATCTAGTAACCTGGACATGATTATCAACAGTCAAAGGGCTGTGTATAACAAGGCCGGGTTGGGTTATAGGCCTAAGACAAAGGAAGTGGCCTTTGTCTCACTTACCGGTAGGATTGGTGCATCTAGGAGACTAGGGGATAGGGGAAACACAAAGAAGGCACGAGTACCTAAGAGATTTCTAAATGATGCTTATGGATCAAAGATATGGGTACCAAAAGAGTATGTTTTCCATGTTGTTTAGGTAAAGGTGAAGGAGGCCTCAACTATGTGGATAGTAGATAGTGGATGCTCAAGACACATGACCGGGGATGTGAGCAAATTCACCACTATTAGCTACCTAAGAGAAGGGACAGTCTCCTTTGGGAATAGTGGAAAGTTGAAAATCATTGGTAGGGGCACAATTGAGGTATCTTCCACTATTTCTATACATAAAGTACTTCTAATCAAAGATATGAAGTTCAATTTATTGAGTGTTAGTCAATTATGTGATGCCGGCTTTAGAGTTGAATTTCATGCTAGGAAATGTATAATAAGGCATAATGAATCAAATACTATCATATTAGAAAAATTTATATTATTTTGATCTTACTTATGCTACTAACAATGTTGCTAAGTGTTTCATGTCCAAAGAAGAAGAAGAATGGTTGTGGCACCGGAGACTTGGACATGTCAACATGAGAAGCATTGCAAGAGTGGCCAAGGAAGAGTTGGTGAAGGGGCTACCAATGATCAAGTATGAGAAGACCAAATTTTATGATGCATGCCAAGAGGGTAAGCAATCAAAATCATCACACAAAGGTAAAACTCTAACCACTACTTCTTTACCTTTAGAGCTTTTGCATATAGATTTTTTTGATTGCCATAGTACTCCCTCACTTGTGGGGAGCAAATATTGTCTAGTCATAGTAGATGATTTTTCTAGGTTTACATGGGTTTATTTTTTGAAACATAAGGATGATACCCTCGAGATCTTTATCGGATTTAGTAAAAGGGTAGAAAACGAAAAACATACCAAAATAAACCGAATTAGGAGTGACCACGGTGGAGAGTTCCAAAATGCAAGTTTCACACAATTTTGTGTTGAAAATGGATACAAATATGAATTTTCATGCCCAAGGACTCCTCAACAAAATGGGATAGTTGAGAGAAGGAACCGAGCCCTACAAGAAGCTGCTAGGACTATGCTTAATGCATATTCCCTTCCTAGCTACTTTTGGACCGAAGCGGTTAACACCGCTTGCTATATTCAAAACCGGGTGTTGGTACATAGGTTTCTAGGGAAAACACCCTTTGAATTGTGGAATGGAAGGGTACCTCAAGTCCACTATTTTAGGGTCTTTGGATGTAAAGTCTACATCTTAAATACCAAAGATGACTTAAGGATATTTGAGTCAAAAACCGATGAAGGAATTCTAGTAGGGTACTCATTGACTAGTAGGGGTTATAGAGTTTACAACAAGAGGACAAAAGTGATTGAAGAGTCCTCGAATGTAAAATTTGATGAAACAACTAGTACCTACCATAGAAAAGCCTCAATTGATAAGGATATAGAAGAGGTCCAACCCTTTGCCCAAAGAATTCATGACCTACATTTGGAGGGCAATGATCAAGGGGGAGTAAGAAGTACCCTAGAGGATGAGGAAGAAGGAGTAAATGAACCCACAACCTCTAGGCCCTTGAGACATCACCATGATCACCCTATTGACCAAATAGTTGGTGATGTAACTCAAGGAGTAAGAACTAGGTCCTATTTTAGGGATTAAACTAGTCAAATAGCTCTAATCTCCCAATTAGAACCCAAGACCATTGATGAAGCATTGGGAGATGCTGATTGGGTTTTAGCCATGCAAGAAGAGCTAAATCAATTTGAGAGAAGTGAAGTTTGGGAGTTAGTTCCTAGGCCCAATGATTGCACCATTATAACGACAAAATGGGTCATTAGGAACAAACTAGATGACCAAGGTAAAATCACTAGGAACAAGGCTAGATTGGTAGCTAGAGGGTTTAACCAAGTTGAGAGACTAGATTATGATGAGACTTATGCCCCCGTAGCTAGGTTAGAATCTATTAGAATTCTACTAGCCTATGCCGCTCACATGAGTTTCACACTCCACCAAATGGATGTGAAGTCGGCATTTCTTAATGGGATCATTAAGGAAGAGGTCTATGTAGAGCAACCCCCGGGTTTGAGGACCCTAACTATCCAAGACACGTGTTCAAATTAAGAAAACACTTATATGGATTGAAACAAGCTCCCCGGGCTTGGTATGAAAGACTTTCTTCATTCTTGGTGTCTAAGGGGTTTAGGAGAGGAACAATTGACCCTACTTTGTTCCTAAAATCTAAGGACAAGGATATATTTGTTGCCCAAGTCTATGTAGACGATATCATTTTTGGGTCAACAAACAATGACTTCCTACAAGAATTCATCAAGTGTTTGGAATATGAATTTGAAATGAGTCTTGTAGGAGAGTTGACCTTCTTTTTAGGCCTTCAAGTTAAGCAAACTAATGAAGGTACACATGTTTTTTAAACCAAATATGCTAAGGAAA
>JAGFNQ010007621.1:0-22966 GCA_024364735.1 Boesenbergia rotunda | reverse complement strand
ACATCCATTTGCCATATCTCATAATCATAATGAGCTGCTATGGCCAGGAGCATCCGAATGGATTTAAGCATAGCTACTGGCGAATAGGTTTCGTCATAATCAATTCCTTATTTCTGACGATATCCTTTTGCCACTAATCTAGCCTTAAAGGAACAACATTACCTTCCATGTCGTTTTCTTCTTGAAAACCCACTTGCACCCTATGGGCTTAATCCCTTCAGGTGGGTTAACCAAGTCCCATACTTGATTTTCGTACATGAAATCCATTTCCGACTTCGTGGCTTCAAGCCATTTGTCCCTTTCTGAACTTTTCAGAACATCTTCATAACTGATAGGTTCGTCATCGCTTATGAGTAACACGTCGTTCGATTCACTTATGAGAAATCCGTATCTCTCTGGAATATTGCGTGTCCTATCAGACTACGAAGAGGTGGTGTTGTTTTAGGTTCAACTGATAGCTCATCACTATGAGTTATCGGTTGTGGGTCTAGACTAGGTGTCTCTGTAATGTCTATTGGAGTTCTTGAACTTCATCAAGTTCAATGCCACTCCACTGTTTTCTTGTAAAAGAAATTCTTTTCCAGAAATACAGCATGCCTTGAAACAAACACCTTTTGCTCCAAGGGATGATAGAATTGGTAACCCTTCGTTTCCTTAGGGTATCCAATAAATAGACATTTATCAGACTTAGCATCCAATTTGTCTGATACAGTCCGCTTCACATAAGCAGGACAACCCCATATCTTAAGGTGAGTTAAGTGAGGTTTCTTGCTATTCCATATCTCATATGGAGTAGTAGAGACTACCTTGGTCGGGACTCTGTTTAGCAGTAAACAGCTGTCTTAAGTGCATAGCCCCAAAAGGATTTTGGAAGAGTTGCATGGTTCATCATGGATCTAACCATGTCCATCAAGGTTCGGTTACGCCTTTCAGATACACCATTATGCTGTGTGTATACGGCGGAGTCCATTGAGACAATATCCCATTGTCCCTAAGATAATCTTGAAACTCTTGACTCAAGTATTCACCACCTCCGATCGGATCGAAGTATCTTAATACTTTTGCCAAGCTGTTTCTCTACTTCATTTCTGAATTCTTTGAATTTCTCAAAAGCTTCAGATTTGTGTTTCATCAAGAACACATACCCGAATCGTGAGTGATCATCGATAAAGGTGATGAAGTAGCTATAGCCTCCTTGTGCAAGAGTTGACATTGGTCCACATACATCAGTATGTATTAGACCAAGCAATTCTCCCACTGGATTACCTTTTCCAGAAAAGGGTAATTTGGCCATCTTGCCTTTTAAGCATGATTCGCATGTATCAAATGAACCGTGTTCAAATGATTCCAAAATTCCACATCGATGTAATTTGGTCATGCGTTTCTTACTTACATGGCCAAGACGACAATGCCACGTGTAGGAGTCTATTCGATTATCTATTCGAGCACGTTTGTTGCTAACTTCGATATTGAAAACGTCACCGGATAAATCTAACGTGTAGATACCATTGCACAAAGTTCCATTCCCATAAAGAACGCCATTTAAAGTTATGTAACAACAATTGTTACAAAAAGTTAAATGATAACCCTTTTCATTCAAACATGAAATAGATACAATGTTCTTTATTAACGAAGGAACAAAATAACAATTATCCAATTCTAAGACACGTCCTGTAGGGAGCTTTAGCAAATATGTTCCGATGGCAACAGCAGCAATCTTTGCTCCGTTTCCAACTCGCAAATTCGCTTCTCCCTTGACGAGTCTTCTTCTATTCCTTAGCCCCTGTATGTCATTACATATATGTGATCCACACCCAGTATCAAGTACCCAGGTGTTTGAGCTTCCGATGCGCCTCTGATTAATTCAGATTCGACTTATTTCTCTTGATCGAAAAATCCAATTTTCAACTCGTTTTAAATCTCTCGGATTACTCGTAGTGCGTGTGACTAAATAGGCTTTCGATTTATGTTGGCCGTTGATAAGTACCATTTTATTGATTATTTTAATTGCTAAAATCCATGTTTGACCCATGTTTTTATTGATTAATTATGATTTTACCCTAGGTTTTGGAACTTTATCTTATTTTGGACTTAATTGCAAAATTACATAATTTTTGGGTTATTTGGCCACTAATTTTCTGATATATTTTTGTAGGCAAGAAAGGATCCTGGACCTGGGGCATATTGGGTCAAACTTGAGTCGGAAGTGAACCGGATCGAATTATCAAGCATACGATTAATCCGGGCCGTCCGATTCAAGAGCGGCTAGATCTGAGCCATCCGGGACGATCTGAAGCAATCCGAGCTAGGATTAGGGTTGATCAAGCTCTATGATCAAGATCTGAAGGTTTCATCCCAATCAGAGCTCAATCAACCGTTGGATCAAGCAAGGAGGGCTCTAGAGCGTCCATTCACAGATAGAGTTGATCTGGACCATCCGTTGCATATCTTGAGGATCCGAGCTACCACAAGGCAGATCCTGACCCCAGATCATCATCATAAAAGTTTGGCTCCAATCAGAGCAAGATCAGCCGTTGGATCTCCTCCGATTAATCTGAGCCGTCCATTTGTTCCTATTTAATCAAAACGCAGCCACATTTCTCAGCGTCGCGTCTTCTTCACCGCAACTGAGTTCTTCAGCTAGTTTTAGTTTTCTTCAGCAATTTCTTCATCCAAGGGGCGCGACCCCTCAATTCCAACTGCAGTTCATCATCTGAATCTTTGGAAGAAGGCATCGATCAAGAATTCTTCTCAAATTTCATCCGGACAGAGCTTGTTGAGGGTTTCGCAATCTCTGTGGTCTGAGCACTGAGATCTTCGCCACAATCCATTTCCGATGATCTGAGGCACTTGTAGGGGTTCTCAGGTGACCTCAGGTTGTTTCCAAATCACCATCGCAGCTCCACAAACGAAGATTGAAGCATTTGGATTGGAATTCTCCCAGCTGAAGTAGTTTGAGCAGATTTGATGAATTGAAGCTTAATTCCACTGATTTGCTGTGCCTAGGGGTTCGAAGCCGGCTCTTGCTTGACGACCAAGAAGAATTTGAGCTTAGGGAGGATTGAGGAGTAGTTTAATTGGTTTAAACTCATGTTTCGTAGCTGTAGTTTCATTTATGAAATGTTTCGTTACTGAATTTTCTGTTTCATTAGCTGTAATTTCGTTTACTACTTGTTTCTGCTTAAATTAGGTCTCAATCTTCAAGCTCAGTAGTTAATGAGTTTGTTTAGTGCAAAATCTCTTTAAATTCAGTTTTATTTTCGGTTTTCCAGCTCGTGTATCAGATCCCCTGTTTTCTGCAGCTGCGTATCAGCAGTTTCTGAAATTTTCAGATTAGTTAAGTAGCTTTTAGATGTGTTTCTGCTGTAGTTTGTTTTAATTCTTCAGTCTAATTAGTTTAGTTACTTGTTAATGAGTAGTTACACTTCATTTAACTTCTTTTATGCTTTACTGTTGCGTATCAATCTTCTTTTTCTTGCGTGCCAAAGTTCATTTCTGATTTTCTGATAACCTGCTGCGTATCATTAGTTCTTTTCTAACTTGATTCTGAGCATTAAGTTTCTTCTGAACTTACATTTCAACCTGCTCTAATTACACTGCATTTGATATCAATTGATGCGTATCTGTTTGCATCATTCACATCAGCCCTTTTCTTTCCTGCGTTCCAGTTTTACAGTCAGCAAGGTCTGTATCGATTCTGCATTTTTCCAGCTCGTATCTGCAATTTTCATACAGCTCATCAAGAGTTTTTCTGGTTAGAGAACTATTGCAATAGCTTCAACATTCAGTCCCTTCATTTCTGATTTCTGCACTTGGTTCTGAAATTCCTGCAGTCCAACTTTTTGCAATTCTGAAATCAATCTCTGCATCAGTTCGATTAGAGATTATGCATTCCCATAAGTGACTGCACTTCTTTCTTCGAAATTTCTGCAACGTGCCTGAAGTGTAGTTTTCCTTCTGATCATTACATTGCAATGTGTTTCATTCATATAGTAGTCAAGGTAAATTCATACATACCAGTTTGTTGCAACTTGATTTATATTTCTGCAGTTAGCTTCATTGAGCTGCGCAGCAGTTTGATTTTCACAGCTGCAAGGTTTGAGTGAATAACTTCTGAACCCGTACCAAGTTAACAGTAGCATGACTAAATTTCACCTGAACACTAGACTAGAAAACTTGACCTAAGTTGTTTGGGTGGAATCTGAAATCAATTTGCTGATTTTCAGCAGGAGGTTTTTGAAAACTCTGCATCAATTTCTGCACAAGTCATCTCAATTTCTGCATTTGGATCCTACTAATTTGTATCAATCTTGTTTCTGAAAAATTGAGCTCCATCTCTGCGAATTAGGTTACATTCCTGTAGAATTGGTTATTAGCTTCTGAAGATGGTATCAAGTGAACCTTAGATTTTCTAAATCCTGTCTGAACACTGTTTTGTGCCATTCATCTCAATTTTCTTGCGTGTGGGTTTCATTTGTTGCGTATCAGTTCTAACTCAGCAAGGTTTCAGCTCACTATTGCTGAGATTGTGCCCAGATAAGCATCAGCTTCTCTAATCTTACCTGATCATCAGAATTGCGTTCTTGCACTAAGCTGATGTGTTTGATTTTTCACTCAATTTGACTGCATCTCTGCTTCAATTTATGAAGTTTGCAGATTTCGTTTCTGCATCAGATACTTCTGCACATCAGCTGGCTTCCAAATTTCTGTTTCTACATTCCTTTGTTCCTGAACCTTGCATTCGGCTTATTGCTGCACATTTACTTGTTTCCATTGGTTGTAGTCTGGTTCGTTCTTGTTTCAATTAACAACTCAATGTGCAGTTTGTAATTTCCAGTTGTTGCATCAGTTTGCTTTTGCATCTCAGCTTGCCTATTTGATTGTGTATCAAGTTTTAGGTGGCATGCATCTTATATCTTATTGCATTCTCATTTCCGATTTAACCCAAACCCAAATCTTTATTTGAAACCCGAAAACACAAACGACACAAATACAAGCGCGAATCAAATAAACCTCAACTAGCCCCGAGAAAAATACGACCTGTGACCCCTATATTACATTTTCAGTTTTTGATTGTAAAAGAGTTTCCAGCATTTCATTCATTCATTTATTCACATTCTAAATTTGATGGACCCACATTCGTGACAGTATATTTTGGGCCTGTCAGCCGTCTATAATCAACCAATTATAGAACGATCATGAGTGGCACCTAGTAGTACATCATGACCCCCAATTAATCGAAAGATCAACGGTTGACCTCAGAAATAATTCTGAAACCCTTCAGCAGCTATAATGAGTCGTGCCTCATTCCCTTCACCATCTTATACCCACTTGGTTCAGGACACGGTCTTTATGTGTCAGTCCCCACTAGGCTGACTACGTCACACCTAGCCCAAGTAATTTCTTTCTCGTCCAACGGATTCTAATTACTCTCATGTTTCCTAGAGATTCATACTCGGAACATGTTATGCTCTAGCCAGAGGCTTCGAGTAACAATCCGACGATAGGCCTTGGGTATACATCTCCTCGCAAGGAGTGGTGAATCCTTTGTAGGCTGTTCAAACATCTTCGGGCACTTCGGCTTATACCCAATTATCCTGGGTCCACACCTCCTTAGAGATGCTTACTTAAGATGTCAAACTATAAGTCTCCGTGACCAAGATGACTTGAACACCGCAAGTCAAAGGAACATCGCACTTAAGCTGCAGTAAGAACTTCATTGACATATCTACATGTAGATTCCCATATGAAGTTTTACAGCCAGTCACTCCAATGAACTAGTTCCCTTAACTAGCATCCATGTTTATCTCTGGACATCCCAATGTCACCAGCCAGTGAGAATCAGCTGATTAGAGAATAACCCATGCTAGTCTCAACAGAATTGATAGTGTCCGTATTTATAAATTCATCGACTAGGGACAATTTCAATACTTTACAATTGCACATGTTGAGATAATCACTAGTTGTGAATTCATCACAAATTCTCTCATGTTGTGAATTGTATTGCGGACATTCAGTAAATGAGTTCAAGATCTCAATCAAATACGTGAACATGTATACTCAAATAGTGAATATTCATTTATTAAAGTAAATGATTACAATCATAAGGCGATTGCCTTAGGACACTTCTCTCATATTACTAACACGAGCAGCACCTGATCGAGCACGCCACCTTACTGCGAGGTGTTCCTATGCGGGAGGAGATCCCCAGGGTCTCTATCTCGCACCTTCAACCGCGAAGATCCGTCACGCCACCGGGGCGACATGATTCGTCACCCCCGGGATCCAGGCGAGACTCCCCCAGAGATGTTGAGAAGGCCAACTCGGTAGCCTCTAGTGCACTGAGACATGAAGAGGGGCAGGTGAAGAGAGTGGAACATAAGTCCTCCCCTATGGCTCCCTCCACTCCCTTCTCGTCGGAGATTGTGGAAGACCCCATGTCGAAGCAGTTTCGCGGACCGGGGATTGCTGAATATGATGGGAAGGCAGATCCGAAGGAACATGTCTGCAAGTTCAAAAATACGGCGCTCCTCCACCAGTACACCAACGGGGTAAAGTGTCGGGTGTTCTTGAACACTCTATTCGGAGCGACCCAACGCTGGTTCCAGAGGTTGCCCCCGGGTTCTATCAACTCCTTCATGGAGTTCAGGACCGCCTTCCTCCACCACTTTGCCAGCAGCCATCGCTATCAGAAGACGACATTAAACTTGTTTGCTCTCAAGAAAAACCCAAAGGAATCGCTCAAGGAGTACATTCAGCGGTTCAACCGGGTGGCACAGGATGTGCCAATAGCGAAGTTGGAGATCCTCGTTAGTGTCTGCACTCAGGGGCTTGTGGAAGGGGATTTCTTCAGATCTTTGGTGAAGAAACCGCCCACCAGTTTTGACGATTTGCTAGGGCGCTCTGTCAAGCACGTCAATGTGGAGGAGGTACAATTCGCCCGTCGTAAGGAACCAGCCGGAGCCCCCCCTTAGGTCGTTACCTGGTCCGAGAGGTGGGAACCCCCGGCCCTGGCCCGAGGAAAAGACCTTCACCTAGGGAAGGACCAATGGGTTGGCAAGCGAAAGCTGGTCGAGAAAGTGGATACTGAGCAGCCGGAGCCACTGATGAAGTATTGCGGTTTCCACGGCAGTATGACACACTCTGTCGAGGAGTGTCATGCCTTGAAGAAAAAACTAAGTGAAGAAGTAAACCCCAAACCTTGAAAGAAGTGGAAGAAGATGGGGTATCACCGAAATTTCCCTCGGCGAAGCTTTTCTCCCAGACGGAGGCCGTCGAGAGAGAACGAGACCCGACACCGGTCACGATCTCGGTCTAGGGGAAGGAGTCGGGGGCCAGCACACCGCAAATCTCCCTCCTTGGAAAGAGACCCCCAAAAGGGCAAGGCCCCTGCACGTGGCCCGCCCTCTGGACATGTGGGAGTTATCTCCGGAGGTCCCACTGGTGGAGATTCCCATCGGGCCAGGAAATCCAACACTCGGCGTCTAGAGAACTATGCAATTGGGATGAGCCGGAGCCAAGATCGTGTCCCCACGATCTCGTTCGGCCCCGAAGACATGGAAGAGGTGGAAGCTCCCCATGAAGACGCCTTGGTGATCCTTGCCTGCATCGCCAACTATGAGGTCAAGCGCATCTTTGTGGATACAGGAGGTTCCATGAACATCTTGTACAAGGCGGCGCTAGATCAAATGTAGATCGACGAGGATGAACTACTGCCAGTCTCGACCCCGCTGTTCGGCTTCACCGGGTATCGAGTACAACCGATAGGACAAATCACCCTATCGCTATCATTAGGTAGCGACGTACTCGAGAGGACCAGGAGGACACCCTTCCTGATCGTGGACACTTCCTCATCCTACAATGCTATTTTAGGCCTCTTGGCGCTCAGTATCTTTTAGGCAGTGGTCTCCATCTACCACCAGAAGATAAAATTTCCGATTGGCGACCGAGTGGCTGAAGTCAAAGGGGACCAGCTGGTGTCTCGGCGATGCTACAGTGGGGAAGTCAGGGTGGAGTCCCGAAAGAACTCGAGGGCGCAAGATGACTAACCAGAGGAGGCAGCCATGAACAGAAGGACAAGAATGGAAGACTCTCAATGCTAGGGCAGGCCAACTGTCTCCAGTTTGGTCTCCCCCAGTAAGATGTGTGTCGTATACTGTGTACTTGTCTATGTGTTCTTGCTGCCTTGCAGTGAATTCATGAAATAAAGAAACATGCCCTTGCGCAAGTATCAGTACGTCAACCAAAACCCTAATACCTCGCGATGCTGCGAATGCCCGAGATACTTAGGCTTGGTCTAGGTGCTACGAACTCCCAACAAACAATCAAAAACCCTAATACCTCATAGTGTTGTGGATGCCCAGGGTACTTAGGCTTTGTCTGGGTGCTACGGACTCCCAACCAATAATCAAAAACCCTAATACCTCACGGTGCTGCGGATGCCCGGGGTGCTTAGGCTTGGTCTGGGTGCTACGGACTCCCAACCAAGAATCAAAAATCCTAATACCTCGCGGTGCTGCGGATGCCGGGGGTACTTAGGCTTGGTCTGGGTGCTACGGAATCCCAACCAAGAATCAAAAATCCTAATATCTCGCGGTGCTACGGATTCCCGAGGAACTTAGGCTTGGTCTGGGTGCTATAGACTCCCAACCAAGAATAAAAAATCCTAATACCTCGCGGTGCTGTGGATGCTCGGGGTACTTAGGCTTGGTCTGGGGCTATGGACTCCCAACCAAGAATCAAAAACCCTAATACCTCGCGGTGCTGCGGATGCCCGAGGTACTTAGGCTTGGTCTGAGTGCTATGGACTCCCAACCAAGAATCATAAACCCTAATACTGTTGATGCAGTCTAACCCTGATTGTTGTTTTGGTGTTGACACCGATTTAAGTTTTGATTTAAGTCTGGTTAAATGCATGGGGATTAAGTCCTAGTCGCGGACTGGGCATGAAATCCTAGCTTGGAGGGCTAGGTGAAAAGTCCTAACTTGGAGGGCTGGGTGAAAAGTCCTAGCTTGGAGGGCTAGGTGAAAAGTCCTAACTTGGAGGGTTAGGTGAAAAGTCCCAACTTGGAGGGTTAGGTGAAAACTCCTAGCTTGGAGGGTTAGGTGAAAAGTCCTAGCTTGGAGGGCTAGGTGAAAAGTCCTAACTTGGAGGGTTGGGTGAAAAGTCCTAGCTTGGAGGGCTAGGTGAAAAGTCCTAACTTGGAGGGTTAGGTGAAAAGTCCCAACTTGGAGGGTTAGGTGAAAAGTCCCAAGTTGGACGGTTAGGTGAAAAGTCCTAGCTTGGAGGGCTAGGTGAAAAGTCCTAACTTGGAGGGTTGGGTGAAAAGTCCTAGCTTGGAGGGCTAGGTGATGAAATCCTGGTGAGTGAAGCCAGGTCCTAGCTTGGGATGCTAGGTTGAAGTCCCAGTGAGTGAGACTGGGAACGGAGTCTTGGTCCGGGGGACTAAGAACGAGTCAGAGAAGGGTTGGAGGCTTGTTCTCGTGACTTAGAATGGATTTGACCTTGCCTGGATCGGTCTGGTGACCGATCAGGGAAGTTGGCATGAAGTTCACTCTTGGATCGGTCTAGTGACCGATCAGGGCACAGCCTGATTGGTCTGGGGACCGATCTGGAGTGTGCAGCAGACTGCTAGATAGGTCTGTGGACCGATCTGGAGTGTGCAGCAGACTGCTAGATAGGTATGTGGACCGATCTGGAGTGTGCAGCAGACTGCTAGATAGGTCTGTGGACCGATCTGGAGTGTGCAGCAGACTGCTAGATAGGTATGTGGACCGATCTGGAGTGTGCAGCAGAATGCCAGAACGGTCTGGTGACCGATCAGGGAGAGAACAGAAACCTTGGTTGGATTCTGTTCAGCCCCAGATCGGTCTGGTGACCGATCCAGAATGCCAGAATGGTCCGGTGACCGATCCACGACTTAGGATCAGATGTCCGCGATTACGGTTTTCTCATAGTGGACCGATCAGGCTTGAGCCTGATCGGTCAGTGCCTATCCTGATCGGTCTGGTGACCGATCAGGCCTCACTCTGATCGGTCCCGTGACTGATCAGTAGCTATAACTTTAATTCAAAATCACTATCAGACACTCTGATCGCGTCTGTTTTCTCTGCCGATTCTCTGATACACTACTGATATGTTTTGATATGCATTGCTAAGCATCTGTTGGAGTGTGCAGGTGATACAAGAGGATTCAAATACTCAAGGAGGGTCAATGGAGGACTTTCCATGGAGCAGGTTTGGATCTATTGTGTTTTCAAGTCTCAACGGCGTCTGGCGCAATTGGCAACTGACGAAGGCGCGACTGACAACTGACGGAGGCTCAGCTGGAGGAGTGTCCAGTGGACTGAGTGCTCAGAGAGGTCAGTGGGTCAGGGTGTGAGTCAGTGGTGCTGATGGAGCTAGCGACGTTGAGCAAGTGCTTAAGAGACGAAGCTGGAAGCAGAGGAGCGGAGGTGAACGAGACAGAAACTTGGGAAGTTTGGCTAGGCTGTGTTCGAGCTCTTTGTTGCTTTGTGCTTAAGCGTTCTACTACATCCTTGTGAGATCTGAGTGAGCATTCCTTCTTGTGTGATCTCCTGTACTCAAGTTCCATCATCCGTGAGATCTGTGGAGAGGTTTCTCTACCGAGAAGGAGGCTCTATCTTATCCGGGTTCACCGAGGCTTGATCTGTTGATGATCAAGGGATCGCCCACCTTACGGGCACGCCAAGGAGTAGGGGCAAGTTATCCCCGAACCTTGTACATCGCTGTGTCGTTTGGTTTACTGTCTTTGTTTTGATTTCTGTTCTTCAATTATGTTTCTGCATTCTGTGTGTTTCCGCTGCCTAATCTCTGAGTGCAGAAATCTGTTAAGATCAAAGGATTTGTGTGTCTGGCTACATTCACCCCCCCTCTATAGCCATCCAAGGTCCAACAAGTGGTATCAGAGCTTGGGGCTCTGTTCAAGCGGCTTAACATCCGAGAGCTTACAACAAGATGGCTATAGGAGGAGAAGACAACAACACAAACCGACCTCCATTCTTTGACGACACAGATTTTCCATATTGGAGGTCAAGGATGGAGTTCTATCTCAAGACCAACATCAGTTTGTGGTTTGCCGTGAAGGAGGGCTTCATCCTTCCAAGAGATGGTGAAGGAAAAGAGCTAGACTTCTCCATGTGGTCAGCTGAGCAAATCAAAAAGGGAGAAGCGGATGCTAAGGCTGTGGTCACCTTGCAATGTGGGATGACCAAGGATCAACTCATCAAAGTTGGTCCCTTTACAAGTGCAAAGGACCTATGGAACAAAATCTTTGAGCTCCATGAGGGAACTCAAGACACCCGGAGAGCCAAGAAGGATTTGCTTCAGAGCCAACTCCAAAACCTCACCATGGGAGAAAATGAAAAGGTAAGTGAACTCCATGGACGGTTTAAACAAGTGTTGAATGGTCTCCACTCCATAAATGAAAAGGTAGAAAATAGAGACCTAGTGAGGTATGTACTCAAAGTCTTCCCTAGGAATACTTTGTGGTCATCCATGGTGGATGCCTACAAGGTTTCCAAGGATCTATCTTTTGTAAAATTAGAAGATTTGTTTTGTGAGATGGAACTACATGAGATTTCTAACAAAAGCCCAAAGGAGAAAGGGGTTGCTTTTGTGGCAGGAAACAAAAGGAAGAAGGACGAGGAGGAGAAAAGCCACTGTCATGTGGCTCTCGTGGCCTTAGAAGGATCAAATGAAGGGAGTGATAACGAATCGGGAAGCTCCTTAACCACGCCTTCGTCATCTTCGGATGATGAAGAGGTAATCTCTCCGGAGTTAGACAAATGCTATAGAACAATAGCGTGCTTGACAAAAATGCTTAAGAAATCTAAGGCCAAAGTCAAAGCATTAAGGTTGGAAGTAAAAGAATTGAAATCCTCTAAGGTTGAGGACATTGATGATTTACATGATAAATCCCTTAAGGATGAAAATAAGAACTTGAATAGCGAAGTTGAAAACCTCAAGAATGTTCTTGAGAAGTTTTCAACAAGCTCTAAAATATTAGATATGATACTCAACTCACAAAGGGCGATGTACAGCAAGGTTGGTTTGGGTTACCAACCTAAAGAACCTAGTGTCATATCGTTAATGTCAAGAACCCAGTGTCATATCGTTAATGTCAAGAACCCATTTTAGATCATCAAATGATTCTAAGGTTCAAAAAGTCAAAAAGAAATTGACTAAGGCATGGGCGCCAAAGTCATTCATTGTAGATTCCTTAGGTCCCAAAATTTGGGTACCTAAAACCTCAATATTTAAAATTATATAAGCATACATTGAGGGGGAGCATCTATCAACATAGGTTGTTGATAAGTGGTGCTACAAACCCAAGGCTAAGGTTACACTAGTTTCAAAATGATTCAACAAGCCTTGGAAATTATTTTTATACATTGCATGAAGGGTTTAGATTCACACATAATTTGCTCTTGTTATGAATTGCTTAGATTAATTGGTTTTCTTGTAGCAATTTATGTTTTACTGCAATTTGTGTTTTATGAAATTTCACTTGAGTAGTAAGGAAATTTTCATACAATGAATGATAGTATATTCATGCTTCAAAATAAACCAACTAGTTTTGAAAAGGAAAAATATATTGCATGAATGATTTAGGTTGAATCATGACAATGGATTGCTATAGTTCACGGTAAATCTAGAAGTTAGCCAAAATATCAAAATCGTAGTTTTTTTTGGAATAATTGATGATATATCTTAGGCTTAAGTTCTTCCTTAATGTGTTGGAGGTGAACATGATCATAATTGGAATATTTTGATACACACATGATCATACCTTGATACTCATGTTGTATAGGTATGTTTTGAAAATCGATTATATTTTGATATTATCTTAATACAAACATGCTGAACAGAGTTGGGGATTATGAAATTGATAAAAATGTTGAACAAACTTGATCATCCATTGACTTTGATACAAATTTAATATTGACTTGATACAAATCTGTTTTGAAGTATCCAACATAGATTTTTGGAACCTGATCATGCTTTGATACAAACATATTTTGATATTCAACTTCATGCTTAGAAAATACTGATCATGCTCTGACATAAATCATGTTGATCATTTTGGGAAATGGATTTTAGTTAAAAGAAACTCTTTAGGATCAATGGGATTGAATCTAATTGAATTAGGGTTTCTAAAATCTCGTTTCTAAAACTGTACAATGAAACAAATCTGATTTCAGAGTTTCTGAAATCTGATTAAGAAAACCTCTCTGTATCAAACCAGATCGGTCCACGGACCGATCAGGACTTACCCTGATCGGTCCACCGACCGATCCAGGAAAGTCTGATCGGTCTGGTGACTGATCAGATCAATACTGATTCTCAGATCATTCCAAATTATATCAGACCACTCCTCAGACCAATCCCCCTTCATCAATTTTGATGAAGTATCAATAGAACTGTGTATTAGGATGATGGTCAAGATACTTGGAACAAAACCTAATACTGATTTGATACAAACCTATGTTGGAATGTTCAAATTCATATGAAAGGGTTTGTTGAGTCATGACTCTTGGTCTTAATGTCGTGTTTCAGAAATATTTCTAAAATGACGAATATTAATGGAGTCTACACCTTTGTTTTGGAATGTAAATTGTTAATGCAGTCTGATCAGGAATGTATCAGAGTTTCAGAAATGTGTCTGAAATCTGATCGATCCCCAGACTAATCAGACATTTTTCCTGTATCAAGTAATCAACGAATCTGATCGGTTACGGAGACCAATCAGAATTATGTGTCGGATACAGCTACATTCCTTACTTGTCATATGAAACATATACATGTTTGACCATGACATACTTCTGTATATGTTTTCATGTGAAATTCACACTTTTTGGCGTATAATGCATATACATTGTTGACATGATACATTTATGGTATATGCCCTTCATATGCAATTCAAAAATTGTCCTTTGATTATTTTGGATTTGGGGAGAGACCCGTGTTTGAGGGGGAGGTATGTTCAAACTTAATAACCATACCCTTTTCGATGTTTGACAAGGGGGAGAAAATGGTTGATTAAGTTTAGGGTTATTGTAGGGGGAGGATTTTGATTCCCTTACGATAATTGAACTGCCTTCAATTGATCATCAATGCCTAAACTTAAATCGGGGTGTCAAACAACAAAAAGGGGGAGATTGTTGATGCAGTCTAACCCTGATTGTTGTTTTGGTGTTGACACCGATTTAAGTTTTGATTTAAGTCTGGTTAAACGCATGGAGATTAAGTCCTAGTCACGGACTGAGCACGAAATCCTAGCTTGGAGGGCTAGATGAAAAATCCTAACTTGGAGGGTTGGGTGAAAAGTCCTAACTTGGAGGGTTGGGTGAAAAGTCCTAGCTTGGACGACTAGGTGAAAAGTCCCAACTTGGAGGGTTAGGTGAAAAGTCCTAACTTGGAGGGTTGGGTGAAAAGTCCTAACTTGGAGGGTTGGGTGAAAAGTCCTAGCTTGGAGGGTTAGGTGAAAAGTCCCAAGTTGGAGGGTTAGGTGAAAAGTCCTAGCTTGGAGGGCTAGGTGAAAAGTCCTAACTTGGAGGGTTGGGTGAAAAGTCCTAGCTTTGAGGGCTAGGTGATGAAATCCTGGTGAGTGAAGCCAGGTCCTAGCTTGGGAAGCTAGGTTGAAGTCCCAGTGAGTGAGATTGGGTACGGAGTCTTGGTCCGGGGGACTAAGAACGAGTCAGAGAAGGGCTGGAGGCTTGTTCTCGTGACTTAGAATGGATTTGACCTTGCCTGGATCGGTCTGGTGACCGATCAGGGAAGTTGGCATGAAGTTCACTCCTGGATCGGTCTGGTGACCGATCAGGGCACAACCTGATTGGTCTGGGGACCGATCTGGAGTGTGTAGCAGACTGCTAGATAGGTCTGTGGACCGATCTGGAGTGTGCAGCAGACTGCTGGATAGGTCTGTGGACCGATCTGGAGTGTGCAGCAGAATGCCAGAATGGTCTGGTGACCGATCAGGGAGAGAACAGAAACCTTAGTTGGATTCTGTTCAGCCCCAGATCAGTCTAGTGACCGATCCAGAATGCCAGAACGGTCTGGTGACCGATCCACGACATAGGATTAGATGTCCGTGATTACAGTTTTCTCACAGTTTACCGATCAGGCTTGAGCCTGATCGGTCAGTGCCTATCCTGATCGGTCTGGTGACCGATCAGGCCTCACTCTGATCAGTCCGGTGACTGATCAGTAGCTATAACTTTAATTCAAAATCACTATCATACACACTGATCGCGTCTGTTTTCTCTGCTGATTCTCTGATACACTACTGATATGTTTTGATATGCATTGCTAAGCGTCTGTTGGAGTGTGCAGGTGATACAAGAGGATTCAAATACTCAAGGAGGGTCAATGGAGGACTTTCCATGGAGCAGGTTTGGATCTATTGTGTTTTCAGGTCTCAACAGCGTCTGGCGCAACTGGCAACTGACGAAGGAGCGGCTGACAACTGACGGAGGCTCAGCTGGAGGAGTGTCCAGTGGACTGAGTGCTCAGAGAGGTCAGTGGGTCAGGGTGTGAGTCAGTGGTGCTGATGGAGCTGGCGACGTTGAGCAGGAGCTTAAGAGACGAAGCTGGAAGCAGAGGAGCGGAGGTGAACGAGACAGAAACTTGGGAAGTTTGGCTGGGCTGTGTTCGAGCTCTCTGTTGCTTTGTGCTTAAGCATTCTACTACATCCTTGTGAGATCTGAGTGAGCATTCCTTCTTGTGTGATCTCCTATACTCAAGTTCCATCATCCATGAGATCTGTGGAGAGGTTTCTCCACCGAGAAGGAGACTCTATCTTATCCGGGTTCACCGGGGCTTGATCTGCCGACGATCAAGGGATCACCCACCTTACGGGTACGCCAAGGAGTAGGGGCAAGTTATCCCCGAACCTTGTACATCGCTGTGTCGTTTGGTTTGCTGTCTTTGTTTTGATTTCTGTTATTCAATTATGTTTCTGCATTCTGTGTGTTTCCGCTGCCTAATCTCTGAGTGCAGAAATCTGTTAAGATCAAAGGATTTGTGTGTCTGGCTACATTCACCCCCCCTTCTATAGCCATCCAAGGTCCAACAAATACCTCGCGGTGCTGCGGATGCTCAGGATACTTAGGCTTGGTCTGGGTGCTACGGACTCCCAACCAAGAATCAAAAACCCTAATACCTCGCGGTGCTGCCGATGGCTGAGGTACTTAGACTTGGTCTGGGTGCTACGGACTTCCAACCAAGAATCAAAAACCCTAATACCTCGCGGTGCTGCGGATGCCTGGGGTACTTAGGCTTGGTCTGGGTACTACAGGTTCCCAACCAAAAATCAAAAACCCTAATACCTCACAGTGCTGCGGATGCACGGGGTACTTAGGCTTGGTCTGGGTGCTATGGACTCCCAACCAAGAATCAAAAACTCTAATACCTCGCGGTGCTGCGGATGCCCGGGGTACTTAGGCTTGGTCTGGGTGCTATGGACTCTCAACCAAGAATCAAAAACCCTAATACCTCACGGTGCTACGGATGCCCGGGGTACTTAGGCTTGGTCTGGGTGCTGCAGACTCCCAACCAAGAATCAAAAATCCTAATACCTCGTGGTGCTGTGGATGCCCGGGGTACTTAGGCTTGGTCTGGGGGCTACAGACGCCCGAACAAGTAACCGAGACCTTGATACCTCGCGGTGCTGTGGGTATCCGGGATACTTAGGCGTTGCGGAAGTAAGGTTAACACACAACCTACCAGACATTAAACAATCATCTTCACACAAAGGGAAACCAACAGGACCTTTCATTACTTCTCAAAGCGCTTACACATCAGAAACAATAGGTGTGTCCTTCATTTCTATGTAAAATACATTGACAATGATAACACAGTTAATAGGGGATGCAATCAGTAAGGCCATTAGAGGATATCACTCCTTTGCCCGGGCCTTCCTCTATCGCTTCATCATCCCCCGCATGGTCGCTTAGCCTGGAGCCTTCTTCGAGGGGTGGCGAGTAGGGAGCCATATTCATAATGGTCAGGGTCCTTGAATTGTCGGCTACTGCTGGGACTTCTGGAGTCTCCCTTTTCATGGCCATTTGTAAATGAAAGAGAAACAGGAACAACTCAGGGTACACATGGACGAAACAATTCCATTCAAAGATCCTGATTGCCATTTACAGTTAACTCCCATCTAAGGATAAAGAAGAATTGCAAAATACAAAGGGAAGAGGAGGGGAGCAGTGGCTGCAACTCCTCCCCGGACGACAAACTACTCCTGGCCCGACTGATGTTCGATGCCCAAAACTCGGGGAAATGGGCGATCAGGCGAAGGAGAGCAACAGAGGAGGTACAGGAGATGAACCACTAGGAGATGCCCTCGGGCAAAACAAAGGAGGTCATCTCTGCCATGCTCCCCGGCGAAGCATGTAAGGTCTTTTCCAGATGACAGTGTGGAACATCTGGGTCCATCCCTGTCGTGCTCTCCTGGAAAGAAGCAACATCATATCCGCTATGCTCCCCAGTGATGCCAAAATCCCCTGGTAGAAGAGGGGACAATGGAGGACGTGCTGGAAGGCGATACGTTTCATAGTGGACTCTAAGAGTGCCTGACTCAGCCCAAACTGACGGGACTTTGCATCCCGTTGGGTGGTGAACTTTCTCCTTTGGCGGGTTCCCCTCAAGACTGCGACCTCCTTTTCCTCTAGGGTCCATGAGAAGGGGAAGAAGTGATGGAGGGGAACAAAATGCGTTGGCTTCCCACCTTTATATAGGTGGTTGTCCAGCCGCATTTAATGCAGGCATGGCGTAGGAGCAGTAATGGACGACAACCATGAAGAGTTGCGTTGATTGGTATGCCTCCGCCGTGCTTGGAAACTCGCAACCCTTTATGGGTCAATTCAATGGATTGCTTGGGATTCGGAGACGATGGTTCAGAGGCCGCCAACACACTCTAGGGAGAAGAGTCGACATGGGCCCCACAGGGGAATAGCTACGAGCCTGGTACTTGTGTTGGTGGTTTGCACTAACGGTCAAACTCGGGTTTTGATGTATGACAAAGTGATTAAAGTTAGGGTTGTTGATTTTTAACCTCTTTACTAAGTGTGCAGGGTTGAAAGACTTAGGACCAGACACCAGGCTGAAGTCCAGGATGGTTGAGTCCTGGCGGGAAGTCCAGTTGGGTCCGCGGGACCTGACAACTGGCTGAAGACCAAGTTGGTTGAGACTTGGCAGGAAGACCAGAGTGGTTGAGCCTTGGCAGGAAGTCCTGGTGGGTCAAGAAGTCAAGTAAAGCTGCACAAAGGGTAAGTGAGGTAAGTCACTGGAGGAGCGAACCAGTGAGGACGAGTCCATTTATGGGACTTTAGGCGCGGTCCAATTTAGACCCATTTGGGTGATCTAAGTTGAGGCCTGGTTAGATCTGTTGGATCGATAAGCCCGATAGAGGGGGGGGTGAATATCGAAAAACTTTCGGATTTGTATAAGAGTAGGTACGCAGCGGAAATTAAAGAAAAGACACAGAGACGCAATCGATTTACTTGGTTCGGAGCCTGTGTCGACTCCTACTCCAAGGCCCACGGTCGTTGACCGTTTACTTTGGGCAATTCTATATTTGGCGCAAATAAGTTACACAATTTGATTTACAAGATTAAATGCAATAAAATATTAAATAAAAATTATGCTCTTCTTTTTACCGACGTCCGGAGTAAGTCGACTCTTTCGGGGCAGCAGGACGTCGTCAGCTCGAGGTGAAGCGTTTCCGGAGCAAGGCGTGAGCACAGAAGAGCGTGGAAGCTTTGGAACGAAGTTGATGTGAAGCTTGGGGTTGAGGGGTGCTATTTATAGCACCTAGGGCGCCCTGGACGTCGGGGGCGCCCTGCCACGTGTCAGGCGATCCGCAGATTGCTCGGTCAACTTCTTTCCCGCTCGAACAGGGATTAAGTTTGACCACGGGGGCGCCTTGGTCGTAGAGGGCGCCTTGGCTGACTTCTTCCGCGCAGAAATCTCGTCTGTGGATAAGGCTGGAGCTTCGCAGTCTTGGGCTGGAGGCGCCTTGGCTGCTGAGGGCGCCTTACCTGACCGGGGTGCCTTCGCTGCTGAGGGCGCCTTGCCCAGTAAGCAGCTGAAGCCCTTTTTCCTTCGCTTGGTTTTGGTTCACCTTGAGGGCGCCCTGGACACTCAGGGCGCCTTACTCAGCTGCTGCCTCACTCCTTTGAGGCTCTCTGAGTTGCAGACACATGTTCCTTCGGTCCTGCATCCAGGGTTAGTCCAAAACACAATAAAATAGTTAATTATTATTTTATACAACCTTAGCTGTCTTGGTTCTGACTTTGGTCTCCAAGTAAAGCTGCACAAAGGGTAAGTGAGGTAAGTCACTGGAGGAGCGAACCAGTGAGGACGAGTCCATTTATGGGACTTTAGGCGCGGTCCAATTTAGACCCATTTGGGTGATCTAAGTTGAGGCCTGGTTAGATCCTGGTCTAGGAGACAGGGTCTAATTAACTATGAATATATTTTACTCCAATATATTTGATAACATTATCTTACAGGGTTTGTTTGATATATGGACTAAGCTACAAAATACTTCTTGTGTAAATTAAGTCCTATCCATTTTGTTTAATTACTTAGTTACATCTTATTTAATTGTTTATTAATTCATGCTTTGTTCGGTGAAGCATGAGGATAGAAACAAATCTCCTTTGAATTAATTTTTAATTTGCTAAAACTTGTTCACTTCTTGTTAAATTAATTCCTATCTATTTTGTTACATCTTATTTAATTGTTTATTAATTCATATTTTTCGGTGAAGCATGAGGATAGAAACAAAGTCTCCTTTGAATTAATTTTTAATTGCTAAATATTGGATAAGGAGCACACGTGAATAGGATCTGGATAAGAACCAAAAAGCTCGAGAGCCCCTCTATAAAAAGCCTGGTTGTAGAGCTTGAAGGGATATCGAAATATTTTTCTGAAAAAAAGGCTTTTCAAGTGCTCTCTCTTCCAAACTCTCCTGCTGCGGTCCAAGCTACGACGTGTTCACGTTTGATCACTGCCGGAACTTCATCCCCAACATCTGAGCCCATCTAGGAGATCTTCTAAGTTGTTGGGTAACGCAATTTTTATTTCTTGCATTTAATTACTTGAAAGTGTGGGGTTGTCACACTTTCAATTCTTTTGTACTCGCCTACTCTATCGGGGTTTACCGGTAGAGAGTTTTAGTAGATTGCCCAACGGAAAGGTCTGAGGGACCTGGGCCTTCGAGTAGGAGTCGCCGAAGGCTCCGAACGAAGTAAAACTACCTGTGTCGTTTGTATTGGTTTTTCGTTCGTGTTTTATTTTTTCCGCTGTGCACGCTTTTTAAAGCGCTCTAATTTTTTAAAAAGTCACGTGATTCACCCCCCCCTCTCACGTGCATCGATCCTACAACTTGGTCTTGCGAGGGTATCTGGGGGAGATCCTTACCCCGGATCAAACCCGAAAAACCTCGATCTTTCTACTCTCTAAGCCCTCGATGCGAGGACAAATGACATAAGGAGCCAAAAGCAAAAGCACGCATGTGACAATAAGGTAAAGAAATATTGTCATTATAATCAAAATGGGTAGATCGGGGACAAGCTCCTGGGTAGCACATAATCCTACAACTCTTTGTCCTCGGGAGGGAGCACTTCCCAAACCCGGCTGATGCTCATGAAGCCCAAGTCAGCATCCGGAGGCAAAAGTTGGGCCTTTTCAGCTGGTCAATCGCCCTGTAGAAGCCTTGCTTCAAGCACTTCATTACCTGGTCGGCAATGACATCACTAAACTCATCCGACTCTAGGTACTTAGCCTTGAAGTCTGCCTTGTCCTCCTTCATACGAGAAGCCTCGGCAGCCCGAAAGTTGCACGCGGCGGCCTCAGCAGCTTCCTTGGCACGCTTTAGCTACTCCATCTCTGCAGCCATTTTGTCTTGGTCTGCCAGAGCTTCCTTGAGCCTGTTCGAGATGACACACACTTCCGACTGTGCCTGGGTCAGATCCTCCTCGATGACAGACAGGCAATCAGCAGCCATCAGGAGGTCGGACTCCTTCTGGGCAAGCTGACACGCTTGGTCTTTAACACGTTCGTTTGACCTCCCGGCTGAGGCCTCTAGAAGGCAGATATTGCCCAACAACCTCTTCTCCTTCGCTTGAAGTTGGTCCTGCTCCCGAGTCACCTGGAGCAGGTCATTAGTGACGACCATCGCCTTCTCGGAAGCTAAACGTTCCCGGTGCCTGGAACTCTGAAGAGAGGACTCCATGGCCAGCAAGGTGTCCAACTGATGCTCCACCTTCGCGCGGAGAGCTCTGCTGACCCCCGCTTGCATAAGTCCCGCTCGGTGTTCGTGGTTAGCTGCGGCTTCTGCTCTCAGGGCCCGATGGGTCAAGGCTTCAATCTGGGGCTAGGCGTACAAGCCACGACCGGCTGTCAGGCAGTCTTCAGCCGCCTATCATTGCACCAAGGAATTATAGAACATAGAAGAAAATATCCTATGTACCAGGAACACACACCTTCAGAAGGGACTCGCGGAGAGTGGTGAGAGGCCCCGTAGAGACCCGCACGACTGCTCCCCCTTGAGAGCTCGAGGTGTCAGCCCGACTTTCAGAAGGCAACGAGCCCCTACGCGGAGGAAGTAGCTAGACAGCAGGAGCTCCGGGGGGCAGTGTAGAAGGGCCGGAATCACCCTCCTCAGAGCTGGAAGTCCCCTCAAAAGAGGGTCCCTCAGTAGGAACCTCCTTCAACTGCACTGGGGGGAAAGATTGCATGGAGACCTCCAATATCGCATCTAGCCTCTTTTGAAGGCGGTCGAGTTGCATTCGGTATTGGGTGGGCAATACTTTCTTACCCTTAGGAGCCTCGGCAGGGTCAACTGAAGGAGAGCTGGAGGCGTGGACACCTGCCTCCAGAACAGCAGCCGACGGAATGGGGGAAGATAGGGGAATGGATTCCCCACCAGCGGAAGGAGAAACATCCTCCTTAGGGACAGAGGGAAGGGTGATGTGGCCACCGGAGTGCAGCCTTTTCCATTTGGGACCCAAGCCTTCTGGAACCCGCCTCTTCTGCCGACCAGCGAATTGGGTTGTTGAGGGGGTCGTAGGAGGTGAGGACCCCTGGCTGACCCCCTCCAGATGGACAGCAGCCGGGGGCGAGTCACCCTCTGAAGGGATGTCCTCCCAAGGGTCAACTGACGGACCGGAGGTCCCCTGGTTTGCAAATGGCGGAGGCACAGCAGTAGCCTCTGCCCTTCCTTGCGAGGTAGGCCCGCGGGATGATTCGACAGTCCCCTCCGAGGACTCGGCGGGCACAGAGGGTGCATCAGGAGCGGCAGGGGGAGGAGCCAGCGCCTCCTTGTTGGCCTCCTCCAACTTGATAAGGCGGTGCATGGCCCTCAGAAACATGAGTTCCTCTGCAATAGTCAGGCCGAGGGATATCAATTAGAACTACTAAGCATTAACGTAAAGGATGAACGTACCAAGGCTGGGGTTGATCTGGGTTACTTTAGAGCTAAGGTTCGCTCGGTATATGAGCTCCTCACTCTGTACCAGACCCCGGTCCACTGAACTCCATGCTGGAGAGTATGTTCCTGGCCCGCTGGTAGGTTGGACTCTAGAGGAAATCCCCCAAGGAGGGAGGAGTCGGCATATCACCGTCCAGCGAAGAGGGATGAAGGGCTGCGTAGGCACTTGGATGAAGAAGAACTTCTTTTTCCACCCTTTGTGCGAGGAAGGGAACCACCCTAGGAATCTATGGCTGGGATGCGCTAAAAATCTGAAAACCCCACGCGAGCCGATCGGAACGAAGAATGAATGGAAAAGGCATGGGGTCAGGGGGATGTCGAAGAGCTTAAAGATAATGTACACCCCGCCCATTTGAGCAAAGGCATTGGGAGCCATCTAGTGGAGGGGGATAACAAAATAGGGAGGCCACATTCAATGAAAAGCGGGGGGAATGGGGAAG
>JAGFNQ010007620.1:102578-211641 GCA_024364735.1 Boesenbergia rotunda | reverse complement strand
CTGTATTTCTAGAAAAGAATTTCTTTTACAAGAAAACAGTGGGAGTGGCATTGAACTTGATGAAGTCCAAGAAACTCCAATAGACATTACAGAGACACCTAGTTTAGACCCATAACCAATACCTCATAGTGATGAGCTATCAGTTGAACCTAAAACTACACCACCTCTTCGTAGATCTGATAGGACACGCAATATTCCAGAGAGATACGGATTTCTCGTAAGTGAATCGAACGACGTGTTACTCATAGGTAATGACGAACCTATCAGTTATGAAGATGTTCTGAATAGTTCAGAAAGGGACAAATGGCTTGAGGCCATGAAGTCGGAAATGGATTTCATGTACGAAAACCAAGTATGGGATTTGGTTAACCCACCTGAAGGGATTAAGCCCATAGGGTGCAAGTGGTTTTCAAGAAGAAAACCGACATGGATGGTAATTATGCTTAAATCCATTCGGATGCTCCTAGCCATAGCAGCTCATTATGATTATGAGATATGGCAAATGGATGTGAAAACAGCTTTCCTTAATGGAAACCTGCTTGAGGATGTATACAGGATACAACCTGAAGGTTTCACATCGGTTGATAAAATCAAAGTATGCAAGCTACGACGATCCATATATGGACTGAAGCAAGCATCTAGGAGCTGGAACATCCGTTTTGATGAGACAATCAAAAGGTTTGATTTCTCACAAAATCCTGACGAACCTTGTGTGTACAAGAAGGTTAGTGGGAGTGCAGTCGTATTCCTAGTATTATATGTCGATGACATATTACTTATAAGAAACGATATATCAGTCTTACAAATAGTTAAAATTTGGTTATCCAAAACTTTCTCCATGAAAGACCTGGGAGAAGCAACCTATATCCTTGGGATTAGAATCTATAGAGATAGATCAAAACGGTTGCTTGGTCTTTCGCAGTCTACGTATATAGACCGAGTGCTAAAAGGGTTTAGCAAGTCGGAATCCAAGAAAGGTTACCTTCCCATCTAGCATGGGATCAACCTTTCAAAGTCTATGTGTCCGCGCACAGAAGACGAGAGGATTT
The DNA here is from genome assembly GCA_024364735.1 of Boesenbergia rotunda. NCBI lineage: Eukaryota > Viridiplantae > Streptophyta > Magnoliopsida > Zingiberales > Zingiberaceae > Boesenbergia > Boesenbergia rotunda. Next base: position 210,592 of record JAGFNQ010007620.1, on the reverse strand, counting down.
GCATGAATAAGATTCCCTATGCATCCGCAATAGGATCTATCATGTATGCTATGTTATGTACAAGGCCCGATGTATCGTATGCTTTGAGCGTCACAAGCAGATACCAGTCGGATCCAAGAATGGATCATTGGGCGGCTGTTAAGACAATCCTTAAGTACTTAAGAAGAACTAAGGATGTGTTCCTAATATATGGAGAAGGAGATATGGTAATACGTGGGTATACAGATGCCAGTTTCCAGACAGATAAGGATGACTCCAAATCGCAGTCTGGATACGTATTTACTTTGAATGGAGGCGCAGTAAGTTGGAAAAGTTCCAAACTAGACACCGTAGCGGATTATACCACGGAAGCAGTTTGGATCAAGAAGTTTGTCTCAAAACTTGATGAGGTTCCAACCATTGATGAAGCAGTGCCGGTTTACTGCAACAACAATGGAGCTATTGCACAAGCAGTGGAACCAAGGTCTCATCAGCGATCCAAACACGTGCTTCGCCGCTATCATCTGATCAGAGAGATTATAAGTAGGAATGACATACAAATTGAGAAAATTCCCACTGAAAGGAATTTAGCGGATCCTTTAACTAAGGCCTTATCTCAGAGTAAGTTTGAGGGTCATGTTAGAGCCTGTGGTATTGGATACCGTAGCGATTGGCATTAGGCCAAGTGGGAGTTTGTTAGTGATATGAGAGAAGTGTCCTAAGGCAATCGCCTTATGATGTAAACATTTATATTAATAAATGATAATTCACTATTTGAGTATACATGTTTTGTGTATTTGATTGGGATCTTAAACTCATCTACTGAATGCCCGCAATACAACTCACAGCATAAGAGAATTTGTGATGGGATCACAACTAGTGATTATCTCTAATGTGCAATTGTGAAGTATTGAAATTATCCCTAGTCGATGAATTGATAAAAACGGACACTATCAATTCTGTTGAGACTAGCATGGGTTATTCTCTAATCAGCTGATTCTCACTGGCTGGTGACATTGGGATGTCCGGAGATAGACATGGATGCTAGTTAAGGGAACTAGTTCATTAGAGTGACTAGCTGTAAGACTTCATATGGGAATCTACATGTAGATATGTCAATGAAGTTCTTACTGCGGCTTAAGTGCGATGTTCCTTTGACTTGCGGTGTTCAAGTCATCTTGGTCATGGAGTCTTATACTTTAACATCTTAAGCAAACATCTCCAAGGAGGTGTGGACCCAGGATGATTGGGTATAAGCCGAAGTGCCCGAAGATGTTTGAACAGCCTACAAAGGATTCACCACTCCTTGCGAGGAGATGTATACCCAGGCCTATCGTCGGATTGTTACTCAAAACCTCTGGCCAGAGTATATCATGTTTAGAGTAAGAGTCTCTAAAATACATGAGAGTAATTAGAAATCCAAAGGAAGAGAAAGACACAACTTGGGCTAGGTGTGACGTAGTCAGCCTAGTGGGGACTGACACCATAGACCGTGTCCTGAACCAAGTGGGTATAAGGTGGTGAAGGGAATGAGGCACGATTCATTAGAGCTGCTGAAGGATTTCAGAATAATTTCTTCTGAGGTCAAACCATTGATCTTTCGATTAATTGGGGATCATGATGTACTACTAGGTGCCACTCATGATCGTTCTATAATTAATGGGTTAATTATAGACGGCCAACATAAATCGAAAGCCTATTTAGTCACACGCACTACGAGTAATCCGAGGGATTTAAAACGAGTTGAAAATTAGATTTTCCGATCAAGAGAAATAAGTCGAATCTGAGTTAGTCAGTGGCGCAATGGAAGCTAAAAATGGCTAAGTCTTTTGAAGGCTTTTTGGGCGAATTAAATGAGTTTAATTCGCGGCGGTTCGGGTTGGTTTGGCCGGCCAAAGAGGGTGCCAAAAACCCCTTTGGTGGCCGGCCACAATAAGAGGAGAAAACCAATTAATTTTGGTTTAATTAATAAGATAAATCCAGCGCGATTTATTTTATAAATTATGGATAAATAAATTTGTATAAAGAAATTTATATAAATAAATTTATAGAAATTTATTCTTTTATGGAAGATTAAAATAATCCATGAATTAGTTTATTTTAATAAAATCAATTATGAATTGATTTTTCCATAATAAGAAAGTTTATAAATTTCTTATAAAATTTATTCTATAATTTAAAGAGAAGAAGAATTTGTTTTATTATAAATTAGTTATAATAATACTAAGCTTAAACGGAATAAGCAATAAGAAAATTTATAAGATAAATTTCTTATAACTAATTCCGTTAATTCCGTTAATTCGGTTTAGAGGGAGACTTAGCAAAGGAGTTGCTACTATATAAAGGAACCAAAGGCTAGCCCTTATTCCCAATTAAGAGATTTATTATTCTCTCCCTCTCTCTCTTAATCTCTCCTCTCCTCCTTCTTCCTCTCTTCCCTTAGGGCCGGCGCCCACCCATTCTTGGAGTCCTAGGGCCGGCGCCCACTTGGTGGCTTAGGGCCGGCGCAAACTCTATCCAAGGTGGTGGTTGCTAGCCGTGAGCATTGAAGAAGAAGGAGAACCCGAACACGAAGAAGAAGAAGCGGATAGCGACTCTTCTCTTCCCGGAATTCGATTCCGTTACTTCGTTGGTTAGTGTTCCTAATTTTTCTCTTAACCTTCTAGTTGTGCCTTCCGAGAATCTAGTAGTTCTCGTCGGCACAAAACTCGTGACTGTGCGAAGTCATCCCGAAGAGAACTCGGCGTGGACGCGAATAGAGGCGAAGCTTCCAAGGGACGCTACGGTTGGATCTCGTCCCTTACTTCGGGTTACGCGAGGTACTTGGTAAATTAGTTTACTTTTCCGCAAAGTTTTATTTTATGATTATGTCAACACACCATAAGATTGCATGCTAGATACGAAGTTAAAATAATTTAGGAAATTATTTTATGCAAATTCTTCCGCTGCACGTAAAAATTTAAAATTTTACGAACTCGTATCCTTGTCGACATGCACCCGGTCCCAACAGCAGCACCACATGATAGTAGGGTTTTGACCACTCTTAGTCGGACATCCGCAGCACCACGATCATGCCTACTTATCTCGGGCATCCGCTGATAGTAGGGTTTTGGCTGCTCCTGGTCAGGCATCCGCAGTACCACTATCAGGTTTACTCATCTCGGGCATCCACAACACCACTAGATAGTAGGGTTTTGACTACTCCTGGTCAAGCATCCACAGCACCACGATCAGACCTACTCATCATGGGCATCTGCAACACCAAGAGATAGTAGGATTTTGAGGCAATTACATTGGGTATTGATGAGACATCTCGTTTGTTTCATTCATTACTGAAACTGCAAAGTAGTACAATTAAGTATACAAATACATGTGATATCTCACATAGCTCACCGAGTGCGGTATGGCTGGAGATGATTTGCATGTCATGGCCTATCCAACCTTTTGCCCTTATCGTCCTGCAGATAATAACTGCCTCCGGTGAGCTTCTTAACGATGGTGTAAGATCCGCTCCATTGTGGCTCAAGCTTTCCAGGATCACCGACTGGCTTGATTCTCTTCCAAACCTTATCCCCGACATGGAAGGTTCGGGTGATCACTCGGCGGTTGTATGCTTGCTGCATACGCTGCTTATAGGCAACTAGTCGCATAGCCGCCTTGTCTCGTACTTCGGCTACTAGGTCCAAGTCAATCAACCATTCTTGATCGTTATCCTCCTTGTTGTAGTTTTACCGTCAGACGGACTCATCGCCTATCTCCACCGGAATTACTACCTCTGTTCCAAATATGAGATTGAAATGACTCTGGCTTGTTCCTTCTCTAGGAGTGGTGCGATATGACCACCAGATGCTCGGGAGCTCTTCCACCCAGCTACCTCTGACATAGTCCAGCTTTATTTTAAGCCCCCTGATTACCTCTCTGTTGACCACTTCTGCTTGGTCGTTGCCTTGGGGGTATCCGACTGAAGTGAAGGCTTGGTGAATAGCTAGTCCTTCACACCACTCTTTATGATTGTGGCCTGCGAATTGTCTACCATTATCAGACACCAACTTGTAGGGAATGTCGTACCTGCAAACTATATCTCTCCACAAGATTTTCATCACGGCAGCTTCCGTGATGTTTGCGAGTAGTTCAACTTCGACCCACTTTGAGAAGTAGTTAACCAACACTAGCAGGAACTTCTTCTGCTGAGGTACAACTGGGAAGGGCCCCATAATGTCCATCTCCCAATGATCGAATGGGCAGGAAACCGTGGAGGTTCGAAGTAGCTCTGCTGGGCGATGCGTAATGTACTGATGCCTCTGACAGGCTTCACACCCAGCAACAAATTTATTGGTGTCTGCTTGTAGCGTGGGACAAAAGTACCCCGCCAAGATAATCTTCCTGGCGATGGATCTCCCACCAATATGGCTCTCGCGTATGCCTTCATGAATCTCTCGCATGAAGTTATTGGCTTCCTCTGGACCGACACACTTGAGTAAAGGCCGGGCAAATGCTCTTTTGTATAGCGGCTCCCCAACCAACGTGAATCCGGAAGCCCGACAATGGAAAAGCCGAACCTCTTTATTGCTCGCCGGCGTAGTTCCGCTTCGCAAGGATTCCATATATGGCATTCTCCCGTCGGATAATGTAGCGTCGGCAAGCTCCTCTTCAATTTGAGACACCACTCCTTCTATAATGCTGGGCAACCTCGCGCCACTGAAATTGAAGATTCGTCTCGCCACCCACGGGACCAGCAATGATAGCCCAGTGCCCAGGCGAGATACCATAGGAGAAATGGAGAAGGTGCATTTTGTCGCCTCTAGCGTTTTGCGATAGGAGGAGGGACCGGGGAAGGTCGAGGCCTCCAAAGCTCTCCTAAAGTCTCCATCTACTCCTTTTTCTCCAGAAATCATAGCGGATCACATGCCCAAGCAATTCCGCAGTCCAGGAATTGTTGATTATGATGGGAGGACGGATCCGAAGGACCACATTTGCAAGTTCGAGAACGCGGCTCTCTTACACCAATACACAGATGGTGTGAAGTGTCGAGTGTTCTTGAACACCCCGAGCTGATAATGTCAAGGCAGATGAGCTAGCCAAATTAGCTAGCTCGATTACATTATGGACGCAGGAAGAGCCCAGCGCTCTAGAAAGAGTCGAACCCAGATTGAAGAGGAAACTGCTGACACTGTATTACTCGGCTGGAGAGAATCCTATGTGGAATTCTTACGCAATGTAGTCATGTCAGCGGGTGATAAAGAAGCTAGGCTTTTCGTCGCAGGGTTGCCAAGTTTACGCTGGCCGGGGAGCAGTTATATAAAAGAGCCTTTGCCCGACCTTTGCTCAAGTGTGTTGGTCCAGGGGAGGTCAACTATATCATGCAGGAGGTTCACGAAGGCATATGTGGAAGCTATATTGGGGAATGATCCATGGCTAGAAAGATTATTCTGGCCGAATATCTTTGGACCACACTACAGGCAGATGCTATCAGATTTGTTGCTGGGTGCGAAGCCTGTCAAAAGCATCAACATATCACTCATTGCCCAACTGAACTACTTCGAGCTTCCACTGTCTCATGCCCCTTCAACCAGTGGAGAATGGATATTGTGAGTCATTTCCCGATCGGACCTCAGCAGAAGATGTTCCTTTTAGTATTGGTCGACTACTTCTTCAAATGGGTTGAGGTTGAGCTGCTTGCGCACATCACGGAGGCCGTCGTGATGAAGATCCTGTGGAAGGATATAGTCTGCAGGTACGACATTCTTTATAAGTTGGTGGTGGATAATGGTAGACAGTTTGTAGGGTGCAAGCTCAGAGAGTGGTGTGAAGGACTAGGAATTCACCAAGCCTTCACCTCAGTCGCTTATCCTCAAGGCAACGACCAAGCAGAAATGGTCAACAGGGAGATCATTAGGGGGCTCAAGATAAAGATAGACCATGTTGAAGGCAGTTGGGTCGAAAAACTCCCAAGCATCCTGTGTTCGTACCGCACCACTCCCTAAGAAGGAATTGGTTAGAGTCCTTTCAATATGGTGTATGGAGTGGAAGCAGTGATTCCTGTGGAGATAAGCGATTAGTCAGTCCGGCGGCAACACTACAACAAAGAAGACAATGATCAGAAATAGCTAATCGACCTGGACCTGATAACAAAATTGTGAGACAAAGCAGCTACCTGACTAGTTGCATATCGACAATGTATGCAGCAGGTGTATAATTGCCAAGTGATCACTCATACTTTTCATGTCGGGGATAAGGCCTGAAAAAGAATCAAGCCAGTTGGCGATGTCGGAAAGCTTGAGCCTCAATGGAGCGGACCTTACATTGTTGTCAAAAAGCTCACTGAAGGTAGCTATTATCTACAAGACGCCGAAGGCAAAAGGCTGGAGAGGCCATGGCATACAAATCACCTCCAGCCGTATCATACTCGGTGAGCCATGTGAGCAATATATGTATTTGTTTGCATATTTGTACTTCTTTACAGTTTGAGTAATGAAAGAAACAAAGGAAATGTCTCGTCAAGACCCCATGTAAGAGCTCTAAGACACTATCATCTCGTGGTGTTGAGGATGCCCAAGATGAGTAGACCTAGTCGTGGTGTCGAGGATGCCCAGCCAGGAGTAGGCGGAGATCTTACCATCTCGTGGTGTCAAGGATTCCCAAGATGTGTAGACCTGGTCGTGGTGCTGAGGATGGTCGACCAGGAGTAGCCTAAGCCCCTACCAGCTCGTGGTGCGGAGGATGCCCGAGATGAGTAGACCTGGTCGTGGTGCTGAGGATGCCCGGTCAAGAGTAGCGAAGATGTTACCATCTCATGGTGGCGAGGATGCCCGAGATGTGTAGACCTGGTCGTGGTGCCAAGGATGCCCTACCAGGAGTAGCCTAAGCCCCTACCATATCATGGTGTCGAGAATGCTCAAGATGAGTAGACTTGGTCGTGGTGCCGAGGATGCTCGACCAGGAGTAGGCGAAGATCTTACCATCTCGTGATGCCGAGGATACCCATTAGGAGTAGCCTAAGCCCGAGATGAGTAGACCTGGCCATGTCACCGAGGATGCCCAGCCAGGAGCAGGAGATGATCTTACCATCTAGTGGTGCCGAAGATGTCCGAGATGTGTCAACCTGGTCGTGGTGCGGAGGATGCCCGACCAGGAGTAGCCTAAGCTCCTACCATCTTGTGGTGTCGAGGATGCCTGAGATGATTAGACCTGGCAGTGGTGACGAGGATGCCTGGCCAGGAGCAAGCGAAGATCTTACCATCTTGTGGTGCTGAGGATGCCTGAGTTGTGTAGACTTGGTCGTGGAGCCGAGGATACTCGAGATGTGTAGACTTGGTCATGGTGCCGAGGATGCCCGACCAGGAGTAGCCTAAGCCCCTACCATCTCGTAGTGCCAAGGATACCCGAGATGAGTAGACTTGGTCATGGAGTCGAGGATGCCCGACCAGGAGCAGGCGAATATCTTATTATCTCGTGGTGTCGAGGATACCCGAGATATGTAGACCTGGAAGTAGTACTGAGGATGCTCGAAATGTGTAGACCTGGTCGTGGTGCCGAGGATGCCCGACTAGGAGTAGCCAAAGCCCCTACCATCTCATGGTGCCGAGGATGCCTGAGATGAGTAGACTTGACTGTGGTATCGAGGATGCCCGGCCAGGAGCAGCCGAAGATCTTACCATCTCGTGGTACCGAGGATGCCCGACCAAGAGTAGCCTAAGCCCTACCATCTCATGGTGTCGAGGATGCCCGAGATGAGTAGACCTGGTCGTGGTGTTGAGGATGTCCGACCAGGAGCAGGTGAAGATCTTACCATCCCGTGGTATCGAGGATGCCCGAGATGTGTAGACCTGGTCGTGATGCCGAGGATGTCTGACCAGGAGTAGTCTAAGCCCCTTCCATCTCGTGGTGCCGAGGATGCCCGAGATTAGACCTGACCGTGGTGCTGAGGATGCCCGGCTAGGAGTAGGCGAAGATCTTACCATCTCGTGGTGTCGAGGATGCCCAAGATGTGTAGACCTGGTCGTGGTGCCGAGGATGCCCGACTAGGAGTAGCCTAAGCCCCTACCATCTCGTGGTGCCGAGGATGCCCGAGATGAGTAGACCTAGTCATGGTGCCAAGGATGCCCGGCCAGGAGCAGGCAAAAATCTTACCATCTCGTGGTGACGAGGATACCCGAGATGAGTAGACCTAGTCATGGTGCTGAGGATGCTCGACCAGGAGTAGCCTAAGCCCCTACCATCTCGTGGTGGCAAGGATGCCCAGTATAAGTAGACTTGACCGTGATTTTGAGGATGCCCGACCTGGAGTGGCTGAAGACCCTACCATCTTGTGGTTTCGAGGATGCCCGAGATGAGTAGACATGACCATGGTGTTGAGGATGCCCGGCCAAAAGTAGGTGAAGACCCTACCATCTCGTCGTGCCGAGTATGCTCGAGATGTGTAGACCTAGCCGTGGTGTTGAGACTGCCCGGCCGGGAGCAGTCTAAGTTCCTACCATCTCGTGGCGCCAAGGATGCCCGAGATGAGTAGATCGGGCATGATATTGAGTAATCACTGCCGGGAGCAACTCGGACCTATACCATCTTGAGGTGCTGAGGGCACTCATGATATATTAGCCTGGACGAGGTGTTGAATAGGCCAAGTTCTGTTCTTGCCAGTGCAGGTGAATAACAACGCACTAAGTCCTCGCCTCTTCCTTAATGTTTGACTTCACGCGAGTAGAGGAGTCTATACGAGAGGGGGTGGGCGAGAAACAATGCACAATGCATGAGATAGAAACAAGATGCAAAAAATAAGTCATAGGGGATATTGAGGCAGAAGACAAATATATTCCATTCAAAATTGAAATACGTTCATTCAAGAAAGAGACAGAAGACAAATATATTCTATTCAAAATTGGAGTGCTTTCATTCAAGAAAGAGACAGAAGACCAATATATTTCATTCAAAATTGGAGTGTATTCATTCAAGAAAGAGGCAGAAGACAAATATATTCCATATACATTTGGAGTACAGTAGATAAAAATAAAATGGTACAGAAGATGAAAGTATTTCATTCAAAATTTTAGCTTACACATTGGAGTACATTCGAAAAGGAAGGAAAATGTAAAATACAAAAGAAGAAAAAAAAGATGGAGCGTTACAACTCCTTCTCCTCGAGCAGCAGCTCCTCCTAGGCCCGATCGACATTGAGAAAGCTCAGGTCACAATCCGGCTTCACGTCAGCTCACCAATGTTGTTGGACTGCCCCGTTGAAGCCCTGCATCAACCATCTCAGCACTTGGCCTGCTAAATTGTCGCCAAATTCCTCAGACTGGAGGAATTTGGCCTTGAATGCCGCCTCTGCCTCCACTTGCCGGGACTCCTTGTCAGCTTTATATGTCTTCAATTCTTCTGAGGCTCGGTCCCGGGTAGTCTTCAGCTCGGTCGCTTCAGAGGACAGCTAGTCCTGAGCTACCTGGGCATCCTCGAGCTGCTCCGTGATTGTCAGGAGCTACGACTTGGCCCGCTCCAAGCCTTCTAGCAGGGGGCGGATGTCCTCTGCCAGCTTCGCCTTTCGTTCTTCGGAGCGCCCTTTCTCTTGAGTTAAATGGCTTACCTCCTCAGTAAGGGTTTTTGCCAACTCTGATAACAGGCGCTCCCGGTGGCAAATGTTGTGCAGGGAGAACTTAGAGACCAGTAGGGAGTCCAGGTAGTGCTCCACCTTAACTTGAAGACCCCTGCTAACCTCTGCCTGCATCAGACCTTCCTCGTGAGCCCGGGAAATCTCCGCCTCTAGTTCAGCTACTTGTTGGCACAGGGCGTCGGTTTCCTACTTGAAGGATAGGCGGCTACCCAGGAGAAGGCAGTTGGACACAACCTGCCACAACAAATAATAAGAGTTAGAAGAGAAAATGATTGTAATGGGAAAACACAAGACCTTACCTTGGGAGTGACTCATGTAAACTGGCGATTTACCCAGCTGAAGTGCCTATAGTCCTCCCTCTCATGGCTTCGCGGCTCCTCGAAGAAGATGTGCCTTCGGAGTGGTAGTGAGGGAGGGGCTGGACATTGGGTGCTTCGAGGGGCACTCTGGAGCGGCCCGGGATGCCCTCCTTAATGCTAGATGATCCCCTGGAAGGATGACCCTCGACCGGGGGCTCCTTCAGCTCCATTGGCCGAGGGCCCAGAGAGGTCGCCTTCTCCGCTGCTCGAACCTTCCGAAGCAGATGCGCACTCATCAGTCGAGGCTCTGCTGATTCTGCCCACTTGCCTTTAGAGTCGTCATGTGAGTCAGCAGGGGTGGCGACTGCGACACAGTGCTCCACCGAAGGAGAGGGCACCCGTCAATGGTGCTTCAAGAGTGGAATGGTATCCTCCTCCTCCGTGATTGTGGGTGACGCCGGAGGTGCGCAGGTTCTCCTCCTCGGAGGGGCAGGAGGAATTGGTCGCCTCTCCTTGTCATCCTCCCGGGGCAAGACAAGCCGTTTTCGCCCTGTCTTTCCAGTCTGCTTTGTTGTCGACGGAAGAACCTGAGCTGCAGGTCCTTCATCGTCACCTCCCGTCCCAATGGGAGCGGGGGAGGGATCAGCTCCCTGAGCACCAGCCAACTCCTATGTCTGCTCCGAGCCTTCAGCATGGTCAACCACCGAGGTGGTGGGAGCTGGAGGAGGGGTGAGGGCTTGTTTGTCGACCAACTCCCATTTAAGGAGCTTGCTCATTGCTCGAGACAACATGACGTTCTCTATAATACAGAAATAATAAACTATCAGTTTGAATCAACAAGTGTTTAACAAAATGTTGAACTTACTGAGGCTATGGCTATGGTCGATGGCTTTGGAGCTAAGCCCACCCTGATGCAGGAGTTCTTCACACTACATCAGGCTAGGGTCGTGGAACTCCATGTCGGCCAAGACGCTTCTGGCCTGCTGATACCCCGAGTCTTACTGGAAGTTGGCCAGTTCCGGAAGAGGGGGTGGGTCTTCTCGCCAGCGAATTGGGCAGAAGGGACGCTCACAAAGCCTAATAAAGAAGAAGCGCTCCTTCCATCCCTTATGGGAGGAAGGGAGGCTTCCTATGAACTTATGGCTGGGGCGAGCAGTAAAGATGAATGCCCCTATGGAGGCAAAGTTTGGGAGGAAGAAAAAGTGAAAGAAGAGAGGGGTCAAAGGTGTTGATGCAGTCTGGCCCGGTTGTTGTTTTGGTGTTTGACAATGATTTAAGTTTGGTTGAGCGAATTTGGGTTAAAGTCCTGATCAAGAATTAGACATGGTATGGAAAATCCTAGTTTGGAGGGCTAGGTATTGGAAAATCCTAACCTGGAGGGTTAGCTGTGGAAAAATCTTAGCTTGGAGGGCTAGGTGTATGAAAAGTCCTAATTCGGAAGAGGTGGGTGAAAAGTCCTAGCTTGGAGGGCTAGGTGAAAAGTCCTAACTTGGAGGGTTAGGTGCAAATTCCCATCTTGGAGGATTAGGTGAAAAAGTCCTGGCTTGGAGGGTCAGGTGCCTAGCTTGGAGGGCTAGGTTGGATGATGTTCTAACTCGGAAGGGTTGGGTGAAAAGTCCTAGCTTGGAGGGCTACATGAAAAGTCCTAGCTGGGAGGGCTAGGTGAAAAGTTCTAACTTGGAGGGTTAGGTGCAAATTTCCAACTTGGAGAGTTAGATGGAAAAATCCTTAGCTTGGAGGGCTAAGGTGGATGAATCCCTAGCTTGGAGGGCTAGGTTTGAGTCCCTGGATCGGTCTGGTGACCGATCAGGGATATTGGTACGCTGCTTCTTCATGGATCGGTCTGGTGACCGATCCAGAGAGGACTGATCGGTCTGGTAACCGATCAGGGAGCGCACAGTGAGGTTGGGAACCTACTGTATGGCCCCTGATCGGTCTGGTGACCGATCAGGGAGCAGGCAGCTTCCTCATTGCCTTGCTCCTGATCGGTCTGGTGACCGATCAGGGAGCGAACAGTGAGTGAGTTCTCCTCAGGATCAGACCCTGGATCGGTCTGGTGACTGATCAGGGACTTAGGATTTGATTAAAAAATCACTGTTCATCTGTCCTGATCGGTCTGAGTGACCGATCAGGTTTCACTCTGATCGGTCTGGTGACCGATCAGGCTTCACTCTGATCGGTCCGATGACCGATCATGCCTGTGTTTCCGTAAGAGCTGGGAGTCCCAACAAAGCAATAAATCGGTCTGGTGACCGATCCACAAGCCCTGGATCGGTCCGGTGACCGATCACTTTAATTCAAATTGCGTTGTCAGACGCTCTGAACATATCCGATTCTCTGCGCGTCACTTCTGAACTTTGATTTACTACTTGATATACTGCTCTAACACTCTGATTAAGCTGTAGGTGACAGGGGAGGATTCAAACACTCAAGGAGAAGTCAATGGAGACTTTCCTTGGAGCATGTTTGTCCGTTTTCCATCTCAGGTTGCAACGGCCGAGATGCAGACTGGAGCTGAGACTGGAGCTTGACTGAGGGAAGCTCAAGGAGTCCAGGGATAGCTCAATGGTAGCTGGCGTTGGAAGATGAGTAGCTGGGAGTTGCAGGGATGGCATCATCTGATACTTGGTGGAGAAACAAAAGGGAGAAGAAGACTTCGGCGGAAGCAGAGAAGTCTTCATCATTCTGAGCAAGCAACCGCAATCGAGAAGCAACCAACTCTTACGTGAGTGCTGGAAGGGAAGAACAAGGGGCTTGGAGTCCAACAGTGAGAAGATACGAAGGAGGGAGTCCTTGCGTGAGATCGTCGCAGGGTGGAGCTCAGGATAAGCTCGATGTATTCTTGTCCTTGCTAGGTGCTGAGTAAGAGTTTTTCTCTGTGTTTCATTAAGCTTAAATCTATATCCTTGTTTGAAACGCTGTGGAGAGGTTTCTCCACCGAGAAGGAGGTTGCGTTATATCCAATGAACACCGGGGCTTGATCTGCCGACGATCAAGGGATCACCCACCTTAAGGGCACGCCAAGGAGTAGGGACAAGTTATCCCCGAACCTTGTAAACCCTCTTGTTAGCGATTTTGGTAGTTGTTCTTGCTTGCTTTCATTTCTGTTTTGTTTACTGCACTGCATCCTTTCTTCTGCTTCTTTCGCTGTGCTACTGATAAGTTGAGTGCAGAAACCTCACAAGTGTTTAAAGTCAAAGAGATTGGCAATATTCACCCCCCCCCCTCTCTAGCCATCCGTTTCCAACAAGTGGTATCAGAGCCAGGTGCTCTGTTTACGGCTTAACATCCGAGAGTTATCAACAAGATGGCATTGAGAAAAGGATTCTCCACGACCCGACCTCCATTCTTCGATGGCGCTGATTTCCAATATTGGAGATCGAAGATGGAATATTACTTGAAGATGGACATCCACACTTGGTTCGCGGTGAAGGAGGGATTCACCCCTCCTAAGGATGACGAAGGCAAAGATCTTGAGTCGTGGAGGTGGACTGCTGAACAAACTCGGAAGAGTGAAGCCGACGCGAAGGCGGTTGTCACTCTACAATGTGGCATGAACAAAGACCAACTCATCAAGGTTGGTCCTTTCACAAGTGCAAAGGACTTGTGGAACAAACTCATTGAGCTTCACGAAGGCACCGAGACTCTAGAATCGCAAAGAGGGACTTGTTCCTCAATCAACTTCAAAATCTCTCCATGAAGGAGAATGAGTCAGTAAGTGAGCTTCATAGCCGGTTCAAGGAAGTCCTCAATGGGCTTCATTCAATTGATGGAAAGGTCGAGAATTGCGACCTTGTGAGGTATGTCTTGAAAGCATTTCCAAGGAATGCTTTGTGGTCATCCATGGTGGATGCCTACAAAGTGTCCAAGGATTTATCTCTTGTTAAGTTAGAGGATCTATTTTGTGAAATGAAATTACATGAGATCTCTAACCAAGGCCCCAAAGAGAAAGGGTTTGCTTGTGTGACAGGAAACAAAAAGAAGAAGAAGATTGAAAAGGAGGAGGAGGAAAGCCACTGTCATGTGGCTCTAGTGGCCTTAGAAGATTCAAAGGAGGAGAGTGATGACGAATATCAAGCTCCTCAACCGCGCCTTCATCATCTTCGGATGATGAAGAGGTAATTTCTCCCGAGTTAGATAAGTGCTATCGAGCCATCGCATGTCTAACTAAGATGCTTAAAAAATTTAAGGCCAAAGTTAAATCTTTGAAATTGGAAGTAGAACATTTAAAAACCTCTAAGGATGAGGTAATTGATGACTTGCATGTTAAGACCCTTGAGAATGACAATAAGGACTTAAAGAGCGAAGTTGAAAATCTCAAGAATGTTCTTGAGAAATTCTCATCTAGCTCTAAAACATTAGATATGATACTCAATTCACAAAGGGCAATGTATAACAAGGTTGGTTTGGGTTACCAACCTAAAGAACCTAGTGTCATATCTTTAATGTCTAGAACACATTTTGGATCATCAAAAAATTCTAAGGTTCAAAAAGACAAAAAGAAAATGACTAAGGCATGGGTGCCAAAGTCCTTCATTGAAGACTCATTAGGTCCCAAAATTTGGGTACCTAAAACCTCAATATTTAGAATTGTATAAGCATTAATTGAGGGGGAGCATCTATCAACATAGGTTGTTGATAAGTGGTGCTCCAAACCCAAGGCTAAGGTTATACTAGCTTCAAAATAAGTCAACAAGCCTTGGAAATTATTTTTATATATTGCATGAAGGGTTTAGATTCACACATAATTTGCTCTTGCCATGAATTGCTTATAATAATTGGTTTTCTTGTAGCAATTTATGTTTTACTGCAATTTGTATTTTATGAAATTTCACGTGAGTAGTAAGGAAATTCTCATGCAATGGATGATAGTATATTCATGCTTCAAAATAAGCCAACTAGTTTTGAAAAGGAAAAATATATTGCACGAATGATTTAGGTTGAATCATGACAATGGATAGCTATAGTTCATGATAAATCTAGAAGTTAGCCAAAATATCAAAACCGCAATTTCTTTTGGAATAAGTGATGATATATCTTAGGCTTAAGTTCTTCCTTAATGTGTTGGAGGTGAACATGATCAAGTATGTCATGATTTACTCTATGTGCTGTTATCATTAATCTATGGCATGCAAAATTGATTTCAATCATGAACTTGATAGAAATGTGGGACTATGAATTCTCCAATCCAATCTATGAACTATCAATAGAATGGAGAATTAGGATTCTAGACTTGGGATAAATCTAGATCTATGAGTTACCAAAATTGATTGAAGCAAACATGTTATGAATACAATTGGAACATAATTAATCATGCATAAGTGTAGTTTACTTTTATGTTAAAGTTTTACTATGATCAGTTTTGTTTCCAAAACAAAGAGGAAAGTAACTAGTTCATCTTTATCAAATAGCTATATACATCCAGGGATTGTGTGCTATCCATGCTTATGATTTTGTAAGCTGTCCATGTTTATGAATTTTCTAGTTAAATGATTGTATGCATGCATGTTTTAGAAATCTGGTCATAGTTAGATACGAATTTGATACAAGTGTGTTTTGAAAATTTGATCATACCTTGTGTATCATGAAATTTGATCATACTTGGAATATTTTGATTCACACATGATCATGCCAAGAACATGCTTAGAACATAACTGATCATACAAACCTAGTTTTGGGACTCAAGTTCATGATTAAGAACATACTCATCATGCTTTGACACAGATCATGACATATATCTTGATTAAGGGAACCCTTAGGACCAAATGGATTAACATTAATTGAGTTAGGGGTTCGGGAATGGCTAAGAAGGAAAAAAACAAACAACAAGGTTCTGAAACTTCTCAGAATTTCTGAAACTCGGTTTCTGAAATCTGATTCAGAAAACCTCTCTGTATCAAACCAGATCGGTCCATGAACCGATCAGGGCACACTCTGATCGGTCTGGTGACCGATCAGGAATCATTCTGATCGGTCTGGTGACCGATTAGATCAATACTGATTCTCAGATCATTCCAAACTGTATCAAACCACTCCTCAGACCAATCCCTCTTCATCAATTTTGATGAAGTATCAATAGAACTGAGTAGTAGGATGATGGTTAAGGTACTTGGAACAAAACCTAATACTGATTTTATACAAACCTATGTTGGAATGTTCAAATTCATAAGAAAGGGTTTGTTGAGTCATGACTCTTGGTCTTAATGTCGTGTTTCAGAAATTTTTCTGAAATGACGAATATTAATGGAGTCTACACCTTTATTGTGGAATGCAAATTGTTAATGCAGTTTGATTAGGAATGTATCAGAGTTTCAGGAATTTTTCTGAAATTTGATCGCTCCCAGACTAATAAGAAATATTTCTGTATCAAGT
Source organism: Boesenbergia rotunda (assembly GCA_024364735.1). Lineage (NCBI taxonomy): Eukaryota > Viridiplantae > Streptophyta > Magnoliopsida > Zingiberales > Zingiberaceae > Boesenbergia > Boesenbergia rotunda. Next base: position 194,338 of record JAGFNQ010007620.1, on the reverse strand, counting down.
AATCAACGAACCTGATTGGTCATGGAGACCACTCAGGATTATGTGTCAGATACAGATGCATTCCTTACTTGTCATATGAAACATATACATGTTTGACCATGATATAAGTCTGTATATGTTTTCATGTGCAATTCAAAATTATGCTTTGATTATTTTGGGTTTGACCCATGTTTGAGGGGGAGGTATGTTCAAACTTAATAACCATACCCTTTTCAAAGTTTGACAAAGGAGGAGTGAATGGCTGATTAAGTTTATGGTTATTATAGGGGGAGGATCATGATTCCCTTATGAGAATTGAACGGATTTCAATTGATTGATACCTAAACTTAAATCGGGTTGTCAAACAACAAAAAGGGGGAGATTGTTGATGCAGTCTGGCCCGGTTGTTGTTTTGGTGTTTGACAATGATTTAAGTTTGGTTGAGCGAATTTGGGTTAAAGTCCTGATCGAGGATTAGGCATGGTATGGAAAATCCTAGTTTGGAGGGCTAGGTATTGGAAAATCCTAACCTGGAGGGTTAGGTGTGGAAAAATCTTAGCTTGGAGGGCTAGGTGTATGAAAAGTCCTAATTCGGAAGAGGTGGGTGAAAAGTCCTAGCTTGGAGGGCTAGGTGAAAAGTCCTAACTTGGAGGGTTAGGTGCAAATTCCCATCTTGGAGGATTAGGTGAAAAAGTCCTGGCTTGGAGGGTCAGGTGCCTAGCTTGGAGGGCTAGGTTGGATGATGTTCTAACTCAGAAGGGTTGGGTGAAAAGTCCTAGCTTGGAGGGCTACGTGAAAAGTCCTAGCTGGGAGGGCTAGGTGAAAAGTTCTAACTTGGAGGGTTAGGTGCAAATTTCCAACTTGGAGAGTTAGATGGAAAAATCCTTAGCTTGGAGGGCTAAGGTGGATGAATCCCTAGCTTGGAGGGCTAGGTTTGAGTCCCTGGATCGGTCTGGTGACCGATCAGGGATATTGGCACGCTGCTTCTTCATGGATCGGTCTGGTGACCGATCCAGAGAGGACTGATTAGTCTAGTGACCGATCAGGGAGCGCACAGTGAGGTTGGGAACCTATTGTGTGGCCCCTGATCGGTCTGGTGACCGATCAGGGAGCGGACAGTGAGTGAGTTCTCCTCAGGATCAGACCCTGGATCGGTCTGGTGACCGATCAGGGACTTAGGATCTGATTAAAAAATCACTGTTCATCTGTCCTGATTGGTCTGAGTGATCGATCAGGCTTCACTCTGATTGGTCTGGTGACCGATCAGGCATCACTCTAATCGGTCCTGTGACCGATCAGGCCTGTGTTGCCGTAAGAGCTGGGAGTCCCAGCAAAGCAATAGATCGGTCTGGTGACCCATCCACAAGCCCTGGATCGGTCCGGTGACCGATCACTTTAATTCAAATTGCGTTGTCAGACACTCTGAACATATCCGATTCTCTGCGCGTCACTTCTGAACTTTGATTTACTGCTTGATATGCTGCTCTAACACTCTGATTAAGCTGCAGGTGATAGGGGAGGATTCAAACACTCAAGGAGAAGTCAATGGAGACTTTCCTTGGAGCCGTTTTCCATCTCAGGTTGCAATAACCGAGCTGCACACTGAAGCTGAGACTGGAGCTTGACTGAGGGAAGCTCAGGGAGTCCAGGGATAGCTCAGTGGTAGTTGGCGTTTGCAGATGAGCAGCTGGGAGCTGCAGGGATGGCGTCATCTGATGCTTGGTGGAGAAACAAAAGGGAGAAGAAGACTTCGGCGGAAGCAGAGAAGTCTTCATCATTCTGAGCAGGCAACCGCAATCGAGAAGCAACCAACTCTTACGTGAGTGCTGGAAGGAAAGAACAAGGGGCTTGGAGTCCAACAGTGAGAAGACACGAAGGAGGGAGTCCTTGCGTGAGATCGTCGCTGGGTGGAGCTCAGGATAAGCTCGTTGTATTCTTGTCCTTGCTAGGTGCTGAGTAAGAGTTTTTCTCTGTGTTTCATTAAGCTTAAATCTATATCCTTGTTTGAAACGCTGTGGAGAGGTTTCTCCACCGAGAAGGAGGTTGCGTTATATCCGGTGAACACCGGGGCTTGATCTGCCGACGATCAAGGGATCGCCCACCTTAAGGGCACGCCAAGAAGTAGGGGCAAGTTATCCCCGAACCTTGTAAACCCTCTTGTTAGTGATTTTGGTAGTTGTTCTTGCTTGCTTTCATTTCTGTTTTGTGTACTGCACTGCATCCTTTCTTCTGCTTCTTCCGCTGTGCTACTGATAAGTTGAGTGCAGAAACCTCACAAGTGTTTAAAGTCAAAGAGGATTGGCTATATTCACCCCCCCCCCCCCTCTAGCCATCCGTTTCCAACAAAAGGTATATTGAAAAGTTTGAAAAGGATAAACGCCCCACCCATCTAGACCCGACCACGGTTCAGAACCGACGGTTCGACGGGTCGAAACCGCCAGTTCAACGGTTCGTGGGAGGTCGACCCTTAACCTTAACCGCCCAAGACGGTTACGGTTCACGGTTCGGAACCGCCGGTTCACGGTTCGCCACGGTTCGGCTCGGTTCAAGATTATTATATTAAAAAAATTAAAAATTAAAAATTAAATTAAAAAAAATAAATTTTATTAAAAAAGAGCTTGCACGTATATAAGTTGCTTACGTATCCCCCTAGGGTATAGGGGAATCAAAGCCCACGTAGTTCTTTTACATTTTTACCCTTTGCATTTTTACATTGCTCACTCACTTGCATTTCCTCCCGTTCCCGTTGTATTTGTTCGTTCGGTATCAAATTCTTCGGCTTCGTCTTCTGAAAGTTGCATTCCTTGGATTCGCTTCTCGGCTCTGGTCCAATCATCAAGTAATGCTTGAGCTTCCAATGAGTCGGGAGACATGGTTGATCGTCGTTCATCTAATATGTTGCCGCCGGCACTGAACGTCTGCTCCACAGCAACAGTCGACACTGGTGAAGCTAAAATTTCTTTTGCGATCACGGAGAGAACGGGAAATTTTTGAGCCTTCTGTGACCACCACTTCAAGATGTCGAAGTCTTCGCTATCTGCTTCATTAAAATCAAAAGAAGTCGTAAAATAATTCTCAAGTTCCTGTGTGGAACTTGAGGATCCTCGTGGACGTTTCGTCCGTTCTTTTAATAAAAGTTGGGCTTTTGTAAGTTTTAAATTAGTAGTAGTAGGTTGTTGTGTTTCAGAAATATTAGTTTGTGTTCCATATTTAACATAATATTGATTATAAAGATCATATAAATAATTTTTAATATTATATACAATATTAGCTGGATCCGGAGAGGAAGAATCCTTAATAGGAATTAATGCGTCATAATATAAAATTAACATTTCTTGTAAAACTTCTAATTTAAATCTAGGATCTAAAGCAAATGCAATTAAATAAATTTCAGGAATTAAATAAAAATATTTTTCCCATTTAGTTTTCATAGCTATTATACATAAAGTTAAAGCTTCATCATTTATATGTTCATTTAATATTAATACTATACTACAAAAATTTACTAAAATTAAATGGGCAGTAGGATAATAAACACCAGAAAGTTGTTCAGTTGCATCGTTAAAAACTTTTAAAATTTTACAAATACCACTACAAATATTTCATTGTTTTGAAAATAAATATATATTAGTATTACTATTTTGTGCAAAAAATAAACATAATAAATCTTTATATTGAAAATAATCTTGTAATAATTGATATGTTGAATTCCAACGTGTTAGAACATCACGTGGAAATTTTTTTGGTCGCATTCCATTAGCTTTACAAAAGCTAACCCATTGTTTCATCATAGATAGATGAGACCATAAGTATGAAATTGCGGTTCTAATTGGTTGAATATAATTTTGTAAAAGTTTTAATCCATCTTGAACACATAAATTTAAAATATGGCATATACAACGAATATGAAAAAATAAACCACCAATGACAGGTTAACAAATAAATTTTAATTCATCTATTGAAGCGGTATTAGAATTAGCATTGTCTAATGATATTGAAAATATTTGATGAGTCAATCCATATTCTTCTAAAACTATGTGTAATAATTGTGCAATGTTATGAGCAGTGTGTGATTCATCAAAAACTCTATAAGCTAATAATCTCTTTTGAAGGATCCAAGAGTTATCAATCCAATGGCATGTTATACCCATATAAGAATGAGTTTGCCAATGATCACTCCAAATATCGGAACATAAAGAAACTTTATTATTTAATTTACTAAATTCTTCAATTAAATTCTTTTTTCCTTGTTTTACTAATCTTTTAATTGTACGAGTTAGTGTAATCCTAGGTACACATTTAGCAGCAGGATTAAGAGATTCTTTACACAAATCTTCAAATGTGCATTTAGCTCCAAAACTAAAAGAAAGATGTTCTACGGAAACAAATTTAGCTAATGATTCTCTTAATTTATTATCTGAATATAAAAATAAACCAGAATCAGTACTACTACCAATAGAAAATATAGATAATTGTGTTTGAGAGCGGTCAAGCCCATATTTCGTCGGGTGCTTCGTTTCTACATGTCGTTTCAACGACCCATAGCCGCCGCCGGCTTGGAATTTGTAGGAAGCATTACAATGCTTGCATTTTGCACGCATTTCTCCCGACGGAAGTGTGACCTTCTCAAAATGTTTAATGAAAATAGACGATTTTAAAGGAGGATTTTCCCGAACTTTAGAAGTAATCGCATCGGTACTTCCTTGCATTTCGGGGATCGGAGGGCGTTGGGGCTGAGCCTCGGTCTCATCATCGGTGGATTGAATTTGAAGGTTGGGATCCTTGTATGCAATTTCTTTTCCCCTCCGAGATCGAGATGATGAAGCTTCGTGACCTCCTTCCATTATCGTCGATGAAGAACGCGGAGAGAAGTTGAGAGTCAGAGAGTTGAGAATGAGAGATTAAGAGAAGAGAAGTTGTGTTGTGAGTGAAAATGATGAAATGAGCTCCCTATTTATAGAGTTCGGATCATAACGGTCACTAAATCATACCATTGATCAAAAAACGGTCAAATGATCTCATCCGCCCAAAAAAAATACAAAAAGTCTCCAACGGCGGTTCAGTGCCGTTGGAACCATGGTTCACGGTTCTGGGGGGGCTGGAACCGGAACCGGCCCGGCATCCTGCCGGGCCGGTTCTGGTTCGGCCCGGCGAACCGGATCAACGGGCCACCCGGCCCGGCGAACAGAGTCAACGGGCTACCCGACCCGTAGACCCGGGCCGGTTCCGGACCGGGTCCGGGCTAGACCCGAGCCGGGGTCGGGTCTACGCCCATCTGAACAAAGACGTTAGGAGCCATCTGGTGTAAGGGGATATCAAAATACTCAGATATAACCATAAAAAGGGCGGAAGAGGAAAACGGAGGCCAAACTCTATCTGCCCTCAGAAAAAGGTAAATCCCCTAAGAGAGGTTCTACTAGAGATTGGTCTATCTTGGGGACCTCAACCTCTAACTCCGTCGGAATGTCATATGCTTCGCAGGCGACTCTCAGGGTGACGTCCTTAACCTTAGACAAAGTGACTTCGTACCACTCCGGGCAGTAAACCCTTTCCTCTTTTGATTTCTCCTTCCTACCCTAGTCTTTCTTTCCCTTTCCTTCCTTGCCCATGGTAATGAAGAGGAGAAGAAGGCGGAGATGAACGAGACTTACGTGTGAAGAAGAAGCCCTAGCAAGAAGAAACTCTAGTAAGCAGAAGCGAGACGCACAAGCTCTGAGAGTCGGCGGTGCAAGAAGACGGAAGGACGCTTTCACCTTCCCCTTTTATAGGGAAGAAGATGCTCTCGTGCAGGAATAGAGGCATGACACATGAACGGTGATAATTGCAAATCTCAAGGCGTCACCATCTATTATGGTCGTTGATTGGTATGCCCCTACTAAGTGTATCAGAGGATGATCACGTAGAAAAGACACTGCCACATGGCAGTATTCTATTCACTAGAACGCTCTTTCGCCATTAAGATGCCCCATGCGCTCTTAATGGGTGATGGACAACTATCATTACTAGGCTTCAGAACTCACAAGGACTCTTGGATTAATTCAAAGGACTGTCTCAGGGCAAGGGATGAATGTTTCAATTCTTAGGACCCGGCAAGTCATCAAGAGAGAAGAAATGGTATTATAGGCCCCGCCGATACTTAGCTTCCCCTCATTGTACCACCAACCTAATCAGTCAGCCGCACTTCCTTTGATTAGACTTGAAGGAGGAGACTTGTGATAGGGATGAGCATCCCAGTGTGGACACGTAGCACGGGAAAGCTACGTGGCAGAGCCTGCCGAACCAGTGCACCGAGGTCAGACCGGTAATCGGGCTCCCGAAACTATCTTGGGAGAATGAAAGAAATCCCCCAAGGTCAGACTGGGAATCAGACTCCCGAGACTATCTTGGGAAAATAGATGAAGGCCCCGAGGTTAGCTCGCGAGATGAGATTCCGAGACTGTCTCGGGGGAGTGGAGCCCAATGATCAACATAGAGATCAAAAAGCCCGACTTCAAGTATTCGTTCCTCCTTCCAGAACAGGAAAGTCCCGATCTAAATTTGCCCCTAGCTCTAAATTTGCCCCGATCAATTCGCAACGAAGTCCACGGCTGGCACCCCCAAATCCAACCTAAAACCAAACTAATCTCGCATGACAAATACGAAAAACATGAAAACCTATCCACAGCTCTGATTCAACACGAAGCTTACCTCCAAATGAAGCGAGCGATCGCGTGATCAAGCCTGTGCACCCCCCCCCCTCCCCGATCCACAGTAAGAAATAGATTGTCGGAGCCCTTCCCTCACAAGGAAAGCAAGGAAGAACGGAAGAAGGGAGGAGAAAGTGGCTTGGCTGGTTGCGTCGGAGAGGAAGGAGGAGGAGCTCGCGAGGCTGATCTAATCGCGATCGCGCAGAAGAAGAAGGAATTGAAACTTAAGTGATTCGGCTATTTAGCAATTTGGCCCCTCCTCTTCCATAATTTCCTACCAAGTCCTTTTCTTTGGGAATTTTGCTGTAAACCCCCTCTAATTTAGGTATTTTATAGTAGTATTTGACTTTTCTTCTTCCCGGAGAATGTTTTTTGCCCTGCATCTTTTTAAACTTTTAGATTTAAAATATTTATTTAGCTTTCTTACCATGTACGTGATTTACTCTTCATCGACTGAAGACTTCGCACCTGGTTTGACCTTCATCATGTTTAGGATAATGTTGTCCATCCTTTTAGTTCTACCTGCACACCGAGACTCATGAATGTAACGACTCGACCCCTCGGCCCCTTTGGTGGCCAAATCCCATTTGGCGACTCGTCGACCGTGTCGTTACTCACTAGGACTTCTCACCCCTGGCCAGTGGACTTTTGCCTTCCACAGGATTCGAACTCTAAACCTCCAGGCTAAGTACTAGAGTTTATGAATTCTGGTAACCAATATAATGGAGCCTAGGGTGGGAAGTCCTAGTGAGTAACGACACGGTCGATGGGACGCCAAAAGGGTCGCCAAAGGGGCCGCCAAAGGGGTCGCCAAAGGGGCCGCCAAAGGAGCCGAGGGGCCGGGTCGTTACAATGAAGTTCAAAAATAGAAAATAATTCCTCTAAAATACTTATCTCAAGGTCTTTTGAGATGTAGTACGAGTCTATTATGGGCATCCACTCTGATAGTCTTGGAAACGAGTTCAAAGCATACCTTAGTAAATCTCGGTTAGTTACCGATTCTCTGAGATTCGTAAGTCCTGTGATTAGCTCCTTGACCCTCGCATGTAGTTGAGACACTGTCTCTCATTCATCCATATGGAGGTTGATTAGCTGGCTTATGAGTAGATCTCGACGGGCGAGCTTTGCTTCTGAAGCCTCTTCATGTAATTCCATGAACATCTTCCAGTGCTCTTTCGTAGCTTCGTAGAGGCCAACATAGTCGACTTCTTGTGCTGGTAGTATGGATAGCAAATGAAATTTCATCATCCCATTAGCCACAAAATCAACTTGCTCTTTCTTCGACTTGAGGTGTTCTTCCTGGTCTTCGAGAGCTACAAAACCACCTCTCATAATAAGTAATAATTCAAAATCCATTTTAAAGAATACTTCCACTCGGCGTTTCCACATTGTGAACTCCCCCTCAAACTTAGGTGTGTGGATAGTCGGTCCGACCATCATCTTGTTACTTTAGACGGCGGTTAGTCCTCCTGAAGCGGTTGGGCTCAGATACTAAGTGTTGGTCCAATGCAGGCTAACTAGAGGGGGTGAATAGCCTTGCAAATTAAAACAAAATCTTTTGTTATTCTTTAACAAAAATAGAGTTACTTAAGGAAATACAAGCAATTCATAAAACAATTTAAGAAAAATAGTAAGAGACTCAAAGAAATTTACTTGGTATGTAACTTGGATGGTTGCTAATCTAAGGGGATAAATATATAGCTCAACTAAATTGCTCTTTTTTAAAGGTGGAGAAGCTACACTCATTGAAAGTACAGAACAAAATAAAAAAAATAAATACAAAGTTGTTGTTGTTCTTTCTAAACTCAAGGGTATATTTATAGCCCTGGACAAGCTTATCCGTTGTTGATGTGGCACATCTCGGGCGCCTATGTTGAATAGGGGCACCTGAGTTCTGGTCAACTCACTGGGCATACATCCATACAGGCGCCCGAGTTGACTCGGGCGCCTAGTTTGCTTGGTTCTGGTTAACTTTTGGTTGACCAATCTTTTAGCGCTTCTAGGTGATTTTCGACCATCCAAAGTTGAGCTCATCTGAACCTAACTTCTGACCTTCTCCTCGAATAGTCTTTCTCCCAGGCTTCTAGTCCCTCGAACATCGTGCACACACTTTTTGTTTTACCGATGTACTCTTTCGCAGTCTTCTCGCCCCTCGAATGCACCGATCTCGTCCACTCCCTTCCCGTGTCATCCTTCTCGCTCGCCGCATCTGTCGCTCGATTTCTTGTGCTCTTAAGCTCTTACACATTTAGACACAATGATCAAACATATATATGATCTAACTTGACTTGGTTAATTATATCAAAATCAATCCAGGAACATTACATTATAGTGTCATTAATTATAATTCCGTCTCTATTAAGGGATGGAACTTTAGTCTGCCTGTAATTAGAGATAGAATGTTAATTTCATCTTCTAATATTGAGACGGAATATATTTTCGTTTTTTTTAGCGTCAGTTCATTCGTGACAGTCTCAGTTTTGCTTTGTATAGTTTGCCTAAATGTAGAGTCGATGTGCCTATGAGTCCACTATGTTTGGTTAAGGGGCGTTACACTTTGTCCAAGTTAGAATTGGGTTTAGTTATTTCATGTCGTCAGGATCACAAGCACCTTGGATAAAACTAACTCTCACCAAGAGAAAAGTTATTTCAATATAAATCTTTTTTATCTTTGACTACACCAAATGTAACCTATGATGTTTTGTAGATGTCCTCGGGGCTATGATGTAACGGTAAAATCATTAGTAGTTAATCCAGGCATTCGCAGTTTGATCCCCAGCTATGACGCATTTTGTAGGAATTTTTCCTCTAAATGGGACGCGAACCCTGGGACGCTGGGCTTCTAGACTGCCCACCGTGAGCGCTTACTAATTTACCCTGGTGACCGATGGAAAACTTTTATGGGGCCGAACCGATCACCTCAAATTTAATTTGTTTACTGTTTAATTCATCATTTTTTTTTTAATGATGTCTTGTAGACTAAAGATTCTTTTGGTAGGTCATGTTGAAATCTGTTGGGCTATGCTTGCTACTATATTCGAAAGTTATTGGACTTACAAACTCAATAACTTTAGACAAAACAGGATAATTTAAGAATCACATCTTATTCATTTTTTTTTCACATGTCCATATAATTATGGAATATATAAATTTGAATATACAAACACCTCGATGTTTGTTTTTTTAAATGTTTGCCTTTTAGTATTTTCTCTCCAAGTATTAACGAACTTGACATCGTACCCACCACGGCGTTATTTTATTACTCCTGTGCGCCTTTAAAAATAAATAAAAATAAAAATCCATATGCAATTTTTTCATACGTTGGCCCATTTCTATTCAAAGGTAGGGCCTTAGCCTTTAATTACCATGTCAGTTGATCAAGTTGATTCATCTAATTGTTAGGTTATTCTTTCATCATCCTCATTTATTTTATACTTTTATTGTCATTTTGTAAGATGCCATGTTATTATTTTTATATTAAAAAATTAAATTAATTACGGCGTCGAGAAGAAGACCTAATTAAGTTCAAGAAAAGGTGAGAAAACAAAGTTTTATTAAACAAATAAAAAAGCATTGCACACAAAAAGATTTATATTAGTGATTTGAAAATTTTATGGACAATTAAAATTATTTTAAGATTTTGAAAGCATGTTGCAAGTGTTATAAAAGAAGTTTCCTCTGTTGCATGCCAAACAGGTCACAGACATCTTAATTAAATGTTCTTTAACATTTACATTCCAAAAATTCATATGAATTTATTAACGGACTCAACATGTGAACAGATATTTTAACATTTTAATGCAAAAGGTTGTCGCACGACTTTCTGATCATGGATTCAATTCGGATAAAATTTTGTGACTTTTGTGATTATGAATTTGATTCGCGAACAATGGATGATAAAATTACATATAAAAGACTTAAATGATGGTATAAAGCGATTTGTTCGTCCGCAATGTCATCGTCAACTCGTCCGAGGATTAATACGAAAGAGATAAATCACGAGGACAACTAAGACATATAAAAGACTCAAATGATTTTACTTGTAGGTGAGTAAAAATTTAATTTAATTAGCCTAATTAAAACTTCGGTTAATTTAATATTTCATTTAAAAAATATTAGTTGTCTAATTTATTGGGTTCAATTTCGATTTACAATTCAAGTCAGATTAAATCAAAAAATCATCAATCCTACCTATATTGTAAATAATGATATACCGTATCGGATAATTACGCCACTCGATTGATTGATGATTTAATCAATAAATTGATGGCTTAATTTGATAATTGATCGAATTAATCAAGTTTATATATGATAGTAAAATTTAAAAGTATCTTACATCCGAGTTAGTGTCTCTTATCATTTATCTTTTTCATATTCATATGAGACAATTGGGATGTGGGAGGGTGGGTGGGGGGATTAGGACGAGCTAATCACTTTTTACCATTTGATGGTAAAATTTTATCGGTTTGATTTGTTTAAAAAAATTTGATCAAATTAATTTTGATTTTTTTTTTAATCTTAGGACTCCATTTTGTTGGAAACTAATATTTTAATGTAAATTAAAGTGCAGTATTTTATTAGTGTTTGTTAAGTAAAAAAAAATTAGGTTTGAAAATAAAAAAATAAAACTGTGAGCATTTATACTAAATTCATTTTATTGGTTTGACAAAAATATTGTTTCTACTGTAAGTATAATTAAATTTGTAAATAATATTTGAATAACCATACAAATTAAACAGGGAAGAATGATCGAGTTCCTGTATAGCTGTCTTAAAATTGCCATTTTTAATTAACAACTAAATTTCAAGTGCTAAAAGATTAATATTTTGAATGAGTTTCTCTAACGTCAGGCTCAATTGAGCTATATATATACGCTGCACTTGTTCTTCTCCTTCCATCAAATTGAAGTTGAGATTCAAGTTTTATTGATTGCAAATTAGAGCGGAAATGGCTGCTCGTCAAGCAATGTCTATTTGTGCTCCCATGATATCCGTCCTCCCTCGCCGCCCGATGATTGTTGCTTCCGTCGAGAAGAGTTGCCGACGGACGTTCCGGCGAACTCTGCAGGTCCGATCATACAGTGCTACTATTCCTGTAGCTCCCTTGCGGCGGTCGGGGAATTATCAGCCAAGCATGTGGATGGATGAGCGTGTGCAATCCCTCGTGAACACTTCCACGGTATGTGAGTGCCGGTCGTTGTTGATCGATCGTCCAAATTTTTGTTTGCAACTTTTGTTTTGTTTTGTATGTAGGTGCAAAAAGAAGAGAATCGTGAGAGAATAAACGTACTGAAGGAACAGACCAGGAATCTGATACACGAGAAGCAGCAAGTAGCAGAGCAGCTTCAACTGATAGACCACCTGCAACAGCTCGGCGTGGCTTACCACTTCAAAGACGAGATTGCAAACGTTTTAAGTCGTCTTCATGCTTCTTTAGACCATGTGAGCTCGCAACTGAAGGACGATCTGCATGCCACGTCGCTGCTCTTCAGGCTCCTCAGAGCAAATGGCTTCTCTGTTTCCCAAGGTAATTAATCAATGATCACTAATTAATCAATCGCTTCACAGATCTGATGATCATATCTGTTGCTGTCCGCAAAATTACATAGATTTGTTCGAGACATTTAGAGATGAGAAGGGAAACTTCGAAGTTCGCTGTGAGAACCAGATCAGAGGGCTTCTGAGTCTGTACGAAGCTTCCTACCTCGAGAAGGAAGGAGAGACTTTGCTGAAGGAAGCCATGGATTTCGCGACCGAGCAGCTGAAGGCATTCATGGAGGAGGGATCTGTTCCTGAGGCTGGCGGTCTCAGAGAACAGGTGGCCCATGCGCTGCAACTTCCACTGAATTGGCGGTTGGAGAGAGTGCAGCACAGGTGGTTCATTGAAGCGTGCAGTGGCGACGACACCATCAACCCTCTCCTGCTGGAGTTTGCTAAGCTCGACTACAATCTGGTTCAGGAAATGTACAAGAGTGATCTCAGAGAGCTCTCCAGGTAAATCAACTGCAATTAATCAAACCTGCAAAAGAATGATGAGTTTTATATATAACAGATACTACAAGTGTTTGTGATGCCCTTTCATTGATAGGAAGCACTGCCTCTGTAGATCAAAACTTGTACGAGTATATCCAATAATAATTTCAAAGCTTAATTCCTTTTTACATGCAGATGGTGGTCAGAGCTCGGGCTTCCTGAGAAGTTGCCATTTTTCAGAGATAGATTACTTGAGAACTACACGTGGGCACTTGGTTTCACTTATGAACCAGATAGCTGGAAATTCAGAATGTTTGAAACAAAAGTAGTATGCTTAATTTCATTGTTTGATGACCTTTACGATGTCTATGGAACCTTGGATGAACTCCAGCTGTTCACTGATGCCGTTAACAGGTGACAGGCATTCACAATCATCATTAAGTCATGTTCATCTCAACTATCTAAGCTCGAGCAAGTTTGTTTGCAGATGGGACTTAATTAACTGCCATGGACAAGCTTCCAGAGTACATGAAATTAGGTTTCTTTGCCACCTTCAACTTGGTGCACGAGGAAGGCTATCGTGTGATGAAGGAGAAGGGCTTAGACATTGTGCCTGACTTAAAGATAGCAGTAAATTATAAACACTATTTCAATTTTTTTCTTCATCGTCTTCTTTATTATTGAATGAGTTGTTGGTATTAAATGTTCAGTGGAGAAATCTATGCAAAGCATACTTTGAGGAAGCAAAATGGTTCCACCATGGTCAAACTCCCGAGCTCCAAGATTACTTGGAGAATGGATGGGTGTCAATCTCTAATCCACTCCTTCTATCTAGTGCTTACTGTGTGGGCAAAGACTTAACTGGAGAGGCCTTGAAAAATTTCTCCAGTTACTATGCGATCGTGCGCGCCTCAAGCATGCTTTTCCGCCTTTACGACGATATGGGCACTTCCACGGTAAATATGTAAATACATACCAATATATATATATTAATTGGAATTAAACAACATTTACTACTACAGGATGAGATGGAAAGAGGCGATGTGGCGACATGTATTCAATGCTGCATGCACGAGAAAAGTGTCTCCGAGGAAGTGGCGAGGAGGGAGATAAGAGAATTGATAAGGAAATTTTGGAGAGAATTGAATGGATCTCTTTATTGGGATTCTCCATTGGAGGAGTATTTCAAGAATATAGCAGTTAACGTCCCTCGGGCGGCGCAGTTTTATTATCAGGATGGGGATGGATATGGCAAGGAGGATGGAGAAACTAAGTCTCAAATCATCTCGCTATTACTCGAACCTATCCAAATTTAGAATGAATTCATATAAATTGTGGGATCTATAAAGTATTATCCAATTAAATAAATGAAACGTTTTCTATTGTTATGTATTATTTCCACAAATTTGGCACTTAAAAGCTCCATTCTGATTTCTGAAAACTTCATTGAGAACAACATTTTCATTACAAGCGATTCAAGCAAGTTACGGATTTGAACATTAACCTCGAGTACTAACAGCGCATTGTGAGGCTTACTCGGTTCTTCCTTAATTAACTAACTTTCAGATGCTCTTAACAAAGTAAGCAGAGACAAGAATAAGTTGATGATATTGATATCCATGTACGGCGCCACCGCTGCCCAAATGCACTCATCGTAGGAGTAGCGTTTGATCAGGTTAGCTGTGTCATAGATTATGTATCCACAGAATATAGTCGTGGTGATAGCTCCATAAATCATGGTAGAGATCCTTCCCAAGTGGAATATCAGTTGCAGAAACAAGAATTGTCGTCGAAGACAGTCAAAGTTTTGTGAAAAAAATTAAGCTTGATCAATCGCTGACTTGCCTAGATGAGAGCAAAGAGCATCAGTATGATGATGGCGAAGAATAGAAATGGTCTGAAAGAAGCTAAAATCCTGGCCTCTGGAAGTCTCCCAGACGGTGTACAAGGTGAGGCTCACAACCATTATCGTCGTGAGGATCACCGACTCTAGAATTACTTTTCCTGCTCGCCGAGTTGATTTACATGTTAATCATGTAGCAAATGTCTGATTTTGAGCGGAAAAAGTATAGAAAATTAGGGTTTGAAGAGAGGAATGAGGGTTTTGTCAATACTGATGAAATTATTTTCTCTACGTTTTGTCATATATTAAACCACCATGTTAATCATAGTTCGATTAAAGACTTCTTTTTATGACGTCAAAGTATATGACTCCACACATAAAATAAATGAAGGTCTTAAGTTAAAAGATTTATTACACTCGTTCATAAGAGAAACGACCAATGATGTTTAATATGTGATCTCCTCTCATGCGGGCTGTGTCCAAAGATTACTTGAGAACTACACGTGGGCACTTGGTTTCACTTATGAACCACATAACCGGAGATTCAGATGCTTGAAACAAAGGCAGTATGTTTAATTGCATATTTTGATGATATTTACGATGTCCATGGAACCTTGGATGAACTCTAGCTTTTCACTAATATCTTCAATAGGTGATAGGCATTCACAGTCATGTTTATCTCAACTATCTAAGCTCGAGCGTGTTTGTTTGTAGATGGGACTTAACTGCCATGGACAAGCTTCCAGAGTACGTGAAATTATGTTTCTTTGCCATCTTCAACTCGGTGCATGAGGAAGGCCTACACGTCTTTATGGAATGGACTGATAATTAGTGTGTGAGTATTGTCATCTTAAAATCTGGAGATTAAAATTTAACAAAGTCAATGTGTCCATCCTCCTCATGCATTAGTCACAATATCCGAATTAGTAACTTCCATGATTTATTTCTTTCATATTAATTTTGGGACGAATTGACAGAGACACTGAATATGCTATCGTGTGATGAAGAAGAAGGGCTTGGACATTGTGTGTGACTTAAATATAGCAGTAAATTATAAACACTATTTCAATTTTCTCTTTATTATTGAATGAGTTGACCGACCACGGTTCGGAATCGACGGTTCGACGGTTCGTGGGAGGTCGACCCTTAACCTAAACCGCCCAAGACGGTTACTGTTCACTGTTCGGAACCGCCGGTTCACGGTTCGGAACCGCCGGTTCACGGTCCGGTTCACGGTTCGCCACGGTTCGGCACGGTTCAAGATTATTATATTAAAAAAATTAAAAATTAAAATAAAAAAAAAATTATTAAAAAAGGGCTTGCACTTATATAAGTTGCCTACGTATCCCCTTAGGGTATAGGGGAATCAAAGCCCACGTAGTTCTTTTACATTTTTACCCTTTTATATTTTTACATTTCTCACTCACTTGCATTTCCTCCCGTTCCCGTTGTATTTGTTCCTTCGGTATCAAATTCTTCGGCTTCGTCTTCTGAAAGTTGTAGTCCTTGGATTCGCTTTTCGGCTCTGGTCCAATCATCAAGTAATGCTTGAGCTTCCAATGAGTCGGGAGACATGGTTGATCGTCGTTCATCTAATATGTTGCCGCCGGCACTGAACGTCTGCTCCACAGCAACAGTCGACACTGGAGAAGCTAAAATTTCTTTTACGATCACAGAGAGAACGGGAAAGCTTTGAGCCTTCTGTGACCACCACTTCAAGATGTCGAAGTCTTCGCTATCTGCTTCATTAAAATCAAAAGAAGTCGTAAAATAATTCTCAAGTTCCTGTGTGGAACTTGAGGATCCTCGTGGACGTTTCGTTCGTTCTTTTAATAAAAGTTCGGCTTTTGTAAGTTTTAAATTAGTAGTAGTAGGTTGTTGTGTTTCAGAAATATTAGTTTGTGTTCCATATTTAACATAATATTGATTATAAAGATCATATAAATAATTTCTAATATTATATACAATATTAGCTGGATCCGGAGAGGAAGAATCCTTAATATGAATTAATGCGTCATAATATAAAGTTAACATTTCTTGTAAAACTTCTAATTTAAATCTAGGATCTAAAACAAATGCAATTAAATAAATTTCAGGAATAAAATAAAAATATTTTTCCCATTTAGTTTTCATAGCTATTATACATAAAGTTAAAGCTTCATCATTTACATGTTTCATTTAATATTAATACTATACTACAAAAATTTACTAAAATTAAATGAGCAGTAGGATAATAAACACCAGAAAGTTGTTCAGTTGCATCGTTAAAAACTTTTAAAATTTCACAAATACTACTACAAATATTCCATTGTTGTGAAAATAAATATATATTAGTATTACTATTTTGTGCAAAAAATAAACATAATAAATCTTTATATTGAAAAGAATCTTGTAATAATTGATATGTTGAATTCCAACGTGTTGGAACATCACGTGGAAATTTTTTTGGTCGCATTCCATTAGCTTTACAAAATCTACCCCATTGTTTCATCATAGATGGATGAGACCATAAGTATGAAATTGCGGTTCTAATTGGTTGAATATAATTTTGTAAAAGTTTTAATCCATCTTGAACACATAAGTTTAAAATATGGCATACACAACGAATATGAAAAAATAAACCACCAATGACAGGTTGGCAAATAAATTTTAATTCATCTATTGAAGCGGTATTAGAACTAGCATTGTCTAATGATATTGAAAATATTTGATGAGTCAATCCATATTCTTCTAAAACTATATGTAATAATTGTGCAATGTTATGAGCAGTGTGTAATTCATCAAAAACTCTATAAGCTAATAATCTCTTTTGAAGTATCCAAGAGTTATCAATCCAATGGCATGTTATACCCATATAAGAATGAGTTTGCCAATGATCACTCCAAATATCGGAACATAAAGAAACTTTATTATTTAATTTACTAAATTCTTCAATTAAATTCTTTTTTCCTTGTTTTACTAATCTTTTAATTGTGCGAGTTAGTGTAGTCCTAGGTACACGTTTAGCAGCAGGATTAAGAGATTCTTTACACAAATCTTCAAATGTGCATTTAGCTCCAAAACTAAAAGAAAGATGTTCTACGGAAACAAATTTAGCTAATGATTCTCTTAATTTATTATCAGAATATAAAAATAAACCAGAATCAGTACTACTACCGCTAGAAAATCTAGATAATTGTGTTTGAGAGCGGTCAAGCCCATATTCCGTCGGGTGCTTCGTTTCTACATGTCGTTTCAACGACCCATAGCCGCCGCCGGCTTGGAATTTGTAGGAAGCATTACAATGCTTGCATTTTGCACGCATTTCTCCCGACGGAAGTGTGACCTTCTCAAAATGTTTAGTGAAAATAGACGATTTTAAAGGAGGATTATCCAGAACCTTAGAAGTAATCGCATCGGTACTTCCTTGCGTTTCGGGGATCGGAGGGCGTTGGGGCTGAGCCTCGGTCTCATCATCGGTAGATTGAATTTGAAGGTTGGGATCCTCGTATGCAATTTCTTTTCCCCTCCGAGATCGAGATGATGAAGCTCCGTGACCTCCTTCCATTATCGTCGATGAAGAACGCGGAGAGAAGTTGAGAGTTAGGGAGTTGAGAATGAGAGATTGAGAGAAGAGAAGTTATTTTGTGAGTGAAAATGATGAAATGATCTCCCTATTTATAGAGTTTAGATCATAACGGTCACTAAATCGTAGCCATTTATCAAAAAACGGTCAAATGATCTCATCCGTCCAAAAAAAAAAAAATTTAAAAACTGCCCAACGGCACTGAACCGGCGGTTCAGTGCCGTTGGAACCGGCGATTCACGTGAACCTGCGATTAACCGCCGGTTCACAGTTCCGGGGGCCTGGAACCGGAACCGGCCCGGCATCCTGCCGGGCCGGTTCCGGTTCGGCCCGGCGAACCGGGTCAACGGGCCAACCGGCCCGTTGACCCGGGCCAGTTCCGGGCCGGGTCCGGGCTGGACCCGGCCCGGGGTCGGGTCTACTTATGAACCACATAACCGGAGATTCAGATGCTTGAAACAAAGGCAGTATGTTTAATTGCATATTTTGATGATATTTACGATGTCCATGGAACGTTGGATGAACTCTAGCTTTTCACTAATATCTTCAATAGGTGATAGGCATTCACAGTCATGTTTATCTCAACTATCTAAGCTCGAGCGTGTTTGTTTGTAGATGGGACTTAACTGCCATGGACAAGCTTCCAGAGTACGTGAAATTATGTTTCTTTGCCATCTTCAACTCGGTGCATGAGGAAGGCCTACACGTCTTTATGGAATGGACTGATAATTAGTGTGTAAGTATTGTCATCTTAAGATCTGGAGATTAAAATTTAACAAAGTCAATGTGTCCATCCTTCTCATGTATTAGTCACAATATCCGAATTAATAATTTCCATGTTTTATTTCTTTCATATTGATTTTGGGACGAATCCACAGAAACACTGAATATGTTATCGTGTGATGAAGAAGAAGGGCTTGGACATTGTGTGTGACTTAAATATAGCAGTAAATTATAAACACTATTTCAATTTTCTCTTTATTATTGAATGAGTTGATGGTATTAAATTTTAAGTGAGTCAACGCATACTTTGAGGAAGCAAAATAGTTCCACCATGGCCAAACGCCCGATCTCCAAGATTACTTGGAGAATGGATTGGATGGGTGTCAATCTCTATTCGACTCCTTCTATTTAATGCTTACTGTGTGGGCGAAGACTTAACTGGAGAGGCCTTGACAAGTTTCTCCTGTTAGTATTAGACCCGACCCCGAGTCCGGGCCCAGCTCGGACCCGGCCCGGAAATGGCCCGGGTCAACGGGCCAGGTGGCCCGTTGACCCGGTTCGCCAGGCCGAACCGGATGCCGGGCTGGTTCCGGTTCCAGCGGCCAGAACCCATAAACCGACGGTTAACCGCCGGTTCGCGTGAACCGCCGGTTAACCGCGGGGTCCGGTTCAGTTCCGTTGGAGGTTTTTTGATTTTTTTTTTTAGACGTATGAGTTCATTTGACCCTTTTTTTATCAATGGCTATGATTTAGTGACCGTTATGATCCGAGCTCTATAAATAGGGAGCTCATTTCATCATTTTCACTCACAACACAACTTCTCTTCTCTCAATCTCTCATTCTCAACTCTCTAACTCGCAACTTCTCTCCGCGTTCTTCATCGACGATAATGGAAGGAGGTCACGGAGCTTCATCATCTCGATCTCGGAGGGGAAAAGAAATTGCATACGAGGATCTCAACCTTCAAATTCAATCCACCGATGATGAGACCGAGGCTCAGCCCCAACGCCTTCCGATCCCCGAAACGCAAGGAAGTACCGGTGCGATTACTTCTAATGTTCGGGAAAATCCTCCTTTAAAATCGTCTATTTTCACTAAATATTTTGAGAAAGTCACACTTCCGTCGGAAGAAATGCGTGCAAAATGCAAGCATTGCAATGCTTCCTACAAATTCCAAGCCAGCGGTGGCTATGGGTCGTTGAAACGACAAGTAGAAACGAAGCACCCGACGGAATATGGGCTTGACCGCTCTCAAACATAATTATCTAGATTTTCTAACGGTAGTAGCAACTGATTCTGGTTTATTTTTATATTTAGATAATAATTTAAGAGAATCATTAGCTAAATTTGTTTCCGTAGAACATCTTTCTTTTAGTTTTGGATCTAAATGTACATTTGAAGATTTTTGTAAAGAATCTCATAATCCTGCTGCTAAACGTGTACCTAGGACTACATTAACTCGTACAATTAAAAGATTAGTAAAACAAGGAAAAAATAATTTAATTGAAGAATTTAGTAAATTAAATAATAAAGTTTCTTTATGTTCCGATATTTGGAGTAATCATTGGCAAACTCATACTTATATGAGTATAACATGCCATTGGATTGATAACTCTTGGATCATTCAAAAAAGATTATTAGCTTATAGAGTTTTTGATGAATCACATACTGCTCATAACATTACACAATTATTACACATAGTTTTAGAAGAATATGGATTGACTCATCAAATATTTTCAAGAGTAATGATACGCACAGTGAAAGTGAATGCCTCAGTGAAAACTTTGACCGTCAATCGACGACATGTCCGACGTCCGACGTCCGATCGTCAATCGGACACTACCGGCGACCTTCGGCCGTCGTCCCGAACCAAACTATACCCTGGGGGCACGGTGAACCCGTCGGGGATCGCCACAATTGCGATCTCGCATCATTGACCGTCGATTTCGATGGGTTCACCGTTGCCGGCGATCTTGACGAGTTCACCGTCCTCCCAAGGTATAGTTTGATTCGGGACGGCAATCAGAGGCCGCTGGTGGTGTCCGATCGTCGATCGAACATGTACACATTAACTGCACATCATTCACTATAATTTTCACTCTCCCAAATTCACTCTTCAAATCATTTCCCTATTTTCAATATCATTAGACAATGCTAGTTCTAATACCGTTTCAATAGATGAACTAAAATTTATTTGTCAACCTGTCATTGGAGGTTTATTTTTTCATATTGGTTGTGTATGCCAAATTTTAAATGTATGTGTTCAAGATGGTTTAAAACTTTTACAAAATTATATTCAACCAATTAGAACCGCAATTTGATGCTTATGGTTCCATCCATGCTTATGGTCTCATCCATCTATGATGAAACAATGGGGTAGATTTTGTAAAACTAACGAAATGCGATCAAAAAAATTTCCACGTGATGTTCCAACACGTTGGAATTCAACATATCAATTATTACAAAATTCTTTTCAATATAAAGATTTATTATGTTTATTTTTTTGCACAAAATAGTAATACTAATATATATTTATTTTCACAACAATAGAATATTTGTAATAATATTTGTGAAATTTTAAAAGTTTTTAACGATGTAACTGAATAACGTTATGGTGTTTATTATCCTACTGCTTATTTAATTTTAGTAAATTTTTGTAGTATAGTATTAATATTAAATGAACATTTAAATGATGAAGCTTTTAACTTTATGTATAATAGCTATGAAAACTAAATGGAAAAAATATTTTTATTTAATTCTTGAAATTTATTTAATTGCATTTGCTTTAGATCCTAGATTTAAATTAGAAGTTTTACAAAAAATGTTAACTTTATATTATGACACATTAATTCCTATTAAAGAGTCATCCTCTCCGGATCCAGCTAATATTGTATATAATATTAAAAATTATTTATATGATCTTTATAATCAATATTATGTTAAATATAGAACACAAACTAATATTTCTGAAACACAACAACCTACTACTACTAATTTAAAACTTACAAAAGTCCACTTTTATTAAAAGAACGGACGAAACGTCCACGAGGATCCTCAAGTTCCACACAGGAACTTGAGAATTATTTTACGACTTCTTTTGATTTTAATGAAGCAGATAGCGAAGACTTCGACATCTTGAAGTGGCGGTCACAGAAGGATCATAACTTTCCCGTTCTCTCCGTGATCGCAAAAGAAATTTTAGCTTCTCCAGTGTCGACTGTTGCTGTGGAGCAGACGTTCAGTGCCAGCGGCAACATATTAGATGAACGACGATCAACTATGTCTCCCGACTCATTGGAAGCTCAAGCATTACTTGATGATTGGACCAGAGCCGAGAAGCGAATCCAAGGAATGCAACTTTCAGAATACGAAGTCGAAAAATTTGATACCGAAGGAACAAATACAACGGGAACGGGAGGAAATGCGAGTGAGAAAGAGTAAAAATGTAAAAAATGTAAAGGGTAAAAATGTAAAAGAATTACGTGAGCTTTGATTCCCCTATACCTTAAGGGGATACGTACGCAACTTATATAAGTACAAGCCCTTTTTTTTAATAAAATTTATTTTTTTAATTTAATTTTTAATTTTTAATTTTTTTAATATAATAATCTTGAATCGTGGCGAACCGTGAACCGGCGGTTCCGAACCGTTAACCGTAACCGTCATGGGCGGTTAAGGTTAAGGGTCTACCTCTCACGAACCGTCGAACCGTCGATTCCGAACCATGATCGAATCTAGTTAGTATGGCATCACACGCTCCTCAAGCATGCTTTTCTGCCTTTACGGTGAAATGGGCACTTCCACGGTAAATATGTAAATACGTACCAAAATATATAGAGAGAGAGAACTCTTATCTTGCGGACCGTGCGGTGCGGACCCCGTGCACGACAGGGGTGCGTGACCGATCAAGGGCTTCCCTAATCGGTCAAGCACGGTGCGCAACGTCCTATCCATCGGCTGCCTTCGACCTATATATATATATATATATATATATATATATAGGTTAAATGATCAGAATTTGACAACCTATAATTTATTTTTTCATAATTTTTAATATCATTTTTAAAAAAAAATATTTTAAAATAAATCATAATATGTTTTTTTAATTTAAAATATACATATTTATATCAAATATATTATTTATAGTAATTAACATAAATAAAAATTTGATAGACTCAAATAAATAATATATGTTTTGTAATTTATTTTTAAAAAATAAATTCTTTTAAAATGAATCATAATATATGTTTTGTGATTTTAATTTAAAATATACATATTTATATCAAATATATCACCTATTTTAACAATACAATAGTAATTAACATAAATAAAAAATTTAATAAACTTAAAAATAATTAAGAAAAAAATTAATTTTGGATGGCCAGAATTTTAACCGTGCAAACTTCGTGCAAACCTTAACAATTTTTTTTGGTTTGAAATTTTTTGTGCTTAATACTATAACCCAAATGGGAAGATATATATATATATATATATATATATATATATATATATATATATATATATATATATATATATATTATATATATATATATATATACGATTTTGCTCTGCTGCGGACGGTAATGTGCGGACCACGTACGGGCCGCATGCCGATCGATTAAGGGACCGATCAGGCAAGTGCCTGACTGATCAGTCAGCGCTTGATCGGTCCCCTTGACCGATCAGCCGCCGACGGGTTCACCGCTACCCCTGGAGTCATCGCACCAACGGGTTCACCGCTACCCCTAGGGTTCACCGTACCCCCCTGAGTTATAGTTTTGTTCGGGGGCGGCGGCCGAAGGCCGCCGTTGGTGTCGAGGAGTTGTCGGCTAGGGAAGTCCACAGGCGGCCTTGACTGATCAAGCAAGTGCCTGATCGGTTACTAGGCTCGGTCCGCACGGGATCCGCACGATCCGCAACATAGCATTCTTCTCTCTCTCTCTCTCTATATATATATATATATATATATATTGGAATCAAATAACATTTACTATTACAGGATGACATGGAAAGACGTGACGACATGTATTCAATGTGGCATGCACGGGAAAAGTGCGATTGGGATCCTATGTCCCGAAATAGTCCATGTCTCGCCTGCCCCGTTCCTCCGACGATGGTCGACGAATCGTCCGATCGCTGATCGAACACTATCGATGAATTTTTGATCGTCGTACAGAATCAAATAATATTCTAGAAGAACGGTGAATCGGTCGGAATAGCTGCAATTGTAATCTCGTCGGATTCGACGGTGAATCCGGCGAGATCGTAATTGTGATGATCCCGACAGGTTCACCGTACCTCCCAGGGTATAATTTTGTCCAAGGCAGCGATCGGAAGCCGCCGATGATGTCCGATTATCGATCGGATGACTCACCGATCGTCGTCGGAAAGTGAGATAGGGACTTTTCTAGGACGGACAATCTGCCCTCGGAAAAGTGTCTCCGAGGGAGATAAGAGAATTGATAATGAAATTTGGGATAAAATTAAATGCATCTCTTAGTTGGGATTCTCCATTAAAGTATTTCAAAAATATATAGTAGTTAACATACCTCGGATGGCACAGTCTTTTTTTAACATGGTGGGAATGGATATGGCAAGGTGGATGGAGAATAAGTCTCAAATCATCTTGCTGTTACTCGAATCTATTGAAATTTAGAATGAATTCATATAAGTTGGAGGATCTATAAAGTATTATCTAATTAAATAAATAAAACGTTTTCTATTATTATATATCATGTTTCGGAAGTGAATAATGGGGATAGTGAATCATCAAATTGCAGCTCGAGATGATGACAACAAGAAGAGGACGTTGGCGCCTACAAAATTAACTCAAGTGTAAAGGAGATGAGTCCTTTTCAACGCTCAAGTCAGAAATCTCTTTTATAGAGAGGAAATGAAAAACCAAAGTATTCGAATCTAAATTTTATCTTCCCCCTTTACCTGGGTGTTGAAGCACCTTATATACATGATGTCTTCCCTCCGCACATCTTCACCTCCCCCCGCACGTTTAATGGTCATTGGTTACCTAACAATTGTTCTCTTCCTTGTGAGGCCGGTAACGACCATGATGACTAATAAGTTCATCACTACCATGCGTTATAGGCAATAACTACATGTTCAATTTCCTGTTCTGGAGGAAGGGTGCTTGAAGCTTTGTTCTCTTCTTCCTAAGCTGTTCTTTGGGTTTCACTCCATCGAGATAGCCTCGGGGGTCGACCACCCGGTCTGGCCTCGGGGATCTTCCTCATTCCCCCGAGATAGTTTCGGGGCCCGACCTCCCAGTCTGGCCTTGGGGACCTTCCTCATTCTCCCGAGATAGTCTCGGGGCCCAACCTCCCGGTCTGGCCTGGGGGCCTTCCTTCATTCTCTCAAGATAGTCTCGGGCCCGATCTCCCGGTCTAGTCTCGGGTCTCTAGTCTGGTCGGCACTGCCACGTAGCTTTCCCATGTCATGTGCCCTCCCAGATTACTTATCCCTATCACAAGTCTCCCCTTCGCCTTTAAGTCTAATCGAAGGAAGTGGGCTGACTGATTAGGCTTGTGGCATGATAAAAGAGAGCGAAGTAGATGCGGGGCACACATTACCATTCCTTCTTCCTTAATGACTTGTTAGGTCCTAGGAATCGAAGCATTCGCTCCTCGACCCGAGGTGGTCGTTTGAGCCAATCCAAGAGTTTGTACAAGTTCCAATGCCTAGTAATGCTGGTTGTCCATCACCCATTAAGGGTGCATAGGGTATATTAATGACAAGAAATTTTCCTTGCGAATGAATTGCCGCCACGTGGTAGGTCCTTTCTACGTGATCTCCCTTCGATGCGCTTAGTCGAGTCATACCAACCGACGACTATAATGAACTGTGATGCCTCGAGATTTGTGATTCTCTATCGTTCATATGTTGTGCATCTATTCCTTCGCATTATGAATGCTTCTTCCTTATAAAAGGGGAGGCGGAGGTGGCCTTCCGTTTTCTTGCACTGTCGACTATCAGAGCTTGTGCCTTCTACCTTTGCTTGCTAGAGCTTCTTCCTCCCGTGTATGTTTTACCTGGCTCCTTCTTCTTTTTCCATCACCCCCTTCTCTTCTTTAAGATCATGGGCAAGAGTGTAGGAAGAATGAAAGGTCATAGCAAGAAGGAAAAACCTGAAGAGGAGCGGACTTATCATCCGGAGTGGTATGAAGCTACTTCGTCCAAGGTTAAACCCAATGCCCTGAGAGCTGCCTGTAAGACCTACGGTATCCTAACAGATTTAAAAGTCAGGGTTCCTAGGCTCGACCAACGCCCCATGGAACCTCCCTTAGGGGTTTACACTTTCTTCCTAGGTCAAGTAGAGTTTGGCCTCCATTTTTCAATCCCTCCTTTTTTCATGGTCATCTCTAAATATTTTGATGTTCCCCTACATCAAATGGCTCCAAACGCCTTCGCTCAGATAGGTAGGGCATTTATCCTCTTTAAGTTATTCGAAATACCTTTGACCCCCCGTTCTTTTCATTACTTCTTTCTTCCCAACCTCACATCGAGGGGAGTCTTTAGTTTTACTGCTCGTCCTAGCCACAAATTTATAGGTGCCCTCCCTTCTTCCCATAAGGGATGGAAAAAGCGCTTCTTTTTTATCCAACTTTCTGCGTGCCCTTTCTGTCTAATTCGTTGGCGAGAAGATTTATCCTCTCCTCTGAATTTGGACAACTTCGAGAAAGATCAAGGGTATCAACGGGCCAGAAGAACCTTGGATGGAATGGAGTTCCATGGTCCTAACCTGATCCAATGCAAAGAGCTCCTGTATCGAGCTGGGATTAGCCCCAAAGTCACCAACAACGCCAACTCGTAAAGTAACGCTCACTAGGGCACAACCAAATCTATACAATTCACCACCAAAACTTAACACTTCCAATCTACCATAAAATTACCTCTGTTCCATCTCCAAATGGATCTCACAGTATTGAAGGACCAAGACTAAAGCAGCAACCTAACTATAATCAGAGCTCATGGGTAACAACCAACAGGAAAATCCTTACCTAGCAGCGTCGGCGACCCTCAATAGCTCCGGCGATCAGCAAGGAATCCAAAAAGTTCTAGTGAAATGGCACGGAATCAGTGTAGCATTTCCCCTGGGTCGGCACTGTGCAAATGGTGTATCGATCAACACAGGTTCACCAATCTCGTGAGCTACCCGTGAAACTCAGCCACAAACATCTTCATCAGGGACTAGAGAAGGGAGGCAACCATGGATCAATTAGGGCATCCCCTCTACCAGCAATTTTTTATCTTAATCAGCAGGTAAAAATGAACAGGCTCAAGGTGGCGATGGCTTACCTCCAAATGGCCACAGATAGGAGGTGCGTCAGTGGCTCAATCCTGAAGATGGAATGAGTGAGATAAAGGGCGGTCGAATAAAGGTGGAAGAGGAAACTCGAGGAGAGCCCCGGTGATCTCCAGTGGGCTAATGTCGACCAGCGATTGTTGATCGGATGAGGAGGAAACAGCGAGTGTTGGTGTCTGATTTTGGTTGCGCTCAGGTAGTTGGCGTCGGCTAGGGTTCGGCTGCGACGAGGAGGACTGAAGAGAAGGAATCGGGGAAGAGAAGAGGAGAGGTCGGCGTGAGTTAGGGTTGGACTGCGATTAGAGCTCGCGGAGGAAGGGAAGAGGAAGAGAGGATCGGGGCGAAGAGAAGAGGAGAGGTCAGCATAAGTTAGGGTTCGACTGCGATTAGGGCTCGCAAAGGAAGGGAAGAGGAAGAGAGGATCGGGCCGAAGAGGTGTTCGCTGCGAGCGTAGGGAGAGGAGGAGAGGGAGGATTACAAGTGATGACATTTTTGTGAAAAAACCCCTCTAATCTCAAGAAATCCAAACCATGCTCTTAGGGTAGGATTTTTAGCAGTTTAAACCCTCTAAAATGTGCAATACACATCAAGTTCTTAGAATTGGGTCATTTATCCTCAAAACCCCTTAACTTAAGCCAAAATCGAAATCAATCCTCAAATTTAAAGATATATATTTAAAAATATATATTTATTTTAGACCCTTAAGATCAAGCGTCAAGTCATTTAACCATTCCTAGTTTACGAATTCATCTTAAACATTTTTTCCTAATCCGATAAACCCTAAATCTTTTCGATAAATTTTTTTGAAAATTTATTTTACCAATTTTTAATTGTCGTAGTTAATAAAAAGAGTTCCGATAAAATCTTCTCCGATATTTGAGTCAGAAATTTCTCTTATAAAGAGAAAATGAATAATCAAAATATCCGAGTCTAAATTTTATCGTCCCCTTTCCCTAGGTGTCGAAGCACATTATATATCTGATGTCTTCCCTCCGCACGTTTCCACCTCCCCCGCACGTTTAATAATCATTGATTATCTGATAACTATTCTCCTACCTGTAAAGCCAATAACGATCATCATGACTATTAAATTCATCATTACCATGCCTATAATAATGACTATTAAATCCATTATTACCATACGTTACAGACAATAACTATCCTATTCTGGAGAAGAGTACTTAAAGTTTTGTTCTCTTCTTCCTAAGATGTTTTTTTGGACTCTACTCTCCCGAGACGGGACCTTCCGTATTCTCTGGAGATAGTTTCGCGGCCCAACTTCCCGGTCTGACTTCGAGAGCCTTCCTCTATTTTTCTGAGTAGTCTCAAGTCTGACCTCCCGATCTGATCTCAGGTCTCTAACCTGGTCGGCAACATAACTTTTCCATGTTATGTGTTCTCTCAGATTACTTATCCCTATCATATCATCATCCACAAATTTGGCACTTAAAAACTCCATGCTCATTTCTGAAAACTCCACTGAGAACAACATATTCATTACAAGCGATTCAAGTTACGGATTTGAACATTAACCTCGAGTACTAACAGCGCACAGTGAGGCTTACTTGGTTCTTGCTTAATTAACTAACTTTCAGATGCTCTGAACAAAGTAAGCAGAGACAAGAACAAGTTGATGATGTCCAAGTACAGCGCCACCGCTGCCCAAATGTACTCATCGTAGGAGTAGCGTTTGATCAGGTTATCTGTGTCATAGATTATGTATCCACAGAATATAATCGCGGCTATAGCTCCATAAATCATGGTAGAGATCCTTCCCAAGTGGAATATCAGCTGCAGAAAGAAGAATTGTCATCGAAGAAAGTCAGAGTTTTGCGAGAAAAAAAATTAAGCTTGGCCAATCGCTGACTTGCCTGGATGAGAGCAAAGAGCATCAGTATGATGATGGCGGAGAATAGAAATGGTCCAAGGAAGCTGAAATCCTGACCTCTGGAAGCCGCCCAGAAGGTGTACAGGGTGAGGCTCACAACCACTACCGCCGTGAGGATCACCGACTCCAGGATTACTTTTCCTGCTCGCCGAGTAGATTTACATGTTAATCTTGTAGCAAATGTGTGATTTTGAGCACTTAAGAAAAAAAGATGTTTTTTTAGTGTACCGCTGGTGTAGGCGCATGTCAACCCGACGGCGAAGCTGATGGAGACCGTAAAAATTCCGAGTAGAATAAAATTTAAGGGATGGTGCTGATAGTAGTAGTAGAGCGGGCACAGCACTGTCAACAAATTGATGCATATTTCATCAAAAAAAAGTATATTTTTGGAAGTATAATACAAAATTAGGGTTAGAAGAGAGGAATTAGGGTTTTGTGGGTACCGATGAAGGGAAGAAGAATGAGAAAGATGTAGAGGCCGAGACCGGCGCCGGAGGACACGAAGAAGTGGGAAACGGAGGGAACGGAGACGACGAAGGCGGCGACGGCAACGGTGATCAGCATCTGGAAGGCGAGTATGGAGTAGATCCTCCGGATGAAGGCCCAGCGAAGCTCCGGCGGCTCCAGCATCATCGGGTACAGCGGCTGCGCCCCAGCCGCCTCAACGTCGCCGGCGCCCTTCCCGTACCCCGGTCGAGTCCACATACTCCTTCGCCTCGCCGTATAACGAGCGATCGACGAGATTACAAGCGTTCGAAGAGGAGTTCGAGATGCTCCCTTCCTTCGCGTTCGTTCGCAGCGGAGGATGGCGAAAGCAACTGCGAGCGAGGCGTTAAAAAGGTCTAGATGAATGCGGTGCGGAAGACTCGAGAGAATCGTGGAGGACGCGTGGCGGACTGTCGGTTGCATTCTACAATTGTTATTGCAAAGGTGTGTCTTTTACAGTCTTCATGGGGCTACGAGAGGCTTCCCGATTTCCGGCGGCGCGGACCGCAGTCCACGTGATGCTACTGTGCGAGTCTATTTTTCAACTTGAGAAATAATAGAGAACGTGAAAAACGTAACGTGAATGTAATGTGAATGATATGGAGTTGCACGTCACACATGCCATGTCAATCAAGATGAGAAATCATGAAGTGTTTTTTTTTTCTCCGAGACGAACCCTAGCATTCTGCTCCAGAAAAGAAGCCGCCGACGCCGAGGGAGGAGACGTGTAGTACCACGGGAACCACTGCAATACAGGATTCGGCGGCGGCGGCGGCGGCGGCGGCGCCGGAAAGTAATTGTAAGGAGGATAATAATATCCCGGAGTAGCACCGCCAGCAACCGACGGTGATGGAGGCGGATAGCTGGCCGCCGGAGGCGGCGGCGGAGGGCAGATGCTCACCGAGGTGGCAGCACTGGAGGCTGGACTCGCCGGCGAGCTGGTTGAGGTGGCGAAGATCATGAAACAGATCAGGTCTGAGGACGAGGTGTGCAGGATCGCAGCCGCCAGGGAGATCAGGCGGCTGACAATGACGTCGTCGAGGAACTGGAGGCTGCTTTCCGGCGCCGTCGTGCCCCATGTGTCGATGCTTCGGTCTCTAAACTCGGACTCCGGTGAAGCCGCCATCCTCACCCTCGTGAATCTCGCCGTCAAGGACGAAAGGTGCGTGCTTGCTCTGGGACAAGAAAGATGGCTCCTTTACATGTAAAAACTTTTATCTCTAAGGATTAATTCGTCCTTGTGGTTGATTGCTTTCTCTAAAGAGAGTGGAAGATTTCTGTTCTTGTTTTCCTTCTCTTAGCAGTCACCCTTAGAGTTTATCTGCCTAATTTATCCAATGAATCGAAACCTTCTGCGTTAATATGTTTGCTATCAGCAACCAAATTCAAGTTTATTGGTTGGGGACTAATTCAAACTTCTACAGATCTTTAAGTTGATTGTGGTACTATTAAGATCTATTGAAGTATTAATTGTGTTTGCAGAAACAAAACCAAGATCGTCGAAGCCGGAGCACTCGTGGTTGCTCTGTAAAGAGAAACCCATAATAAAGGCTAATAATACGCACTTATATATCTCCCTCCACTGCTAGTTTGTGGTTGCTCTGTTCTTCATTTCCAACTCTGCAATTAATCATGCAAATTATAGTTTGAAATGCTCTGTTTTCTGCTCTTCTTTGTAACGCTATTTATGAGGCCGCTGGCATCAGCCTCGTGGGACAGCTATTCGCCGCCGGATTGCCCATACCCTTGCTTGCCGCCGCCCACCTCAGTGAGCATCTGCCCTCTGCCGCCCCATCCGGCGGCCAGCTATCCGCCTCCATCACCGTCTGTTGCTGGCGCTGCTACTCCGAGATACTATTATCCTCCTTACAATTACTTTCCGGCGCCGCCGCCGCCGAATCCTGTATTGCCGTGGTTCCCGTGGTATTACACGTCTCCTCTCTCGGCGTCGGCGGCTTCTTATCTCGAGCAGGATGCTAGGGTTCATCTCGGAGAAATAAAGGACTTCTCATCTCACTTGGTCGACATGGCGTATGTGACGTGTAACTCCACGTCATTCACGCTGCAGTCACGCTGCGTTTTTCACGTTTCCTATCATTTCTTTTTTAACTTGCGCCAGCAGATCAGTTGTCAATAATTCAATTTTAATTTACCCCATTGACTTTAGATATTTTCATTTCTAATATTGCATCTCACTCCGTCTTAGCATATTGGTTTCCATTCTATCGCTTGTAATTATTAATAGAGTCATGATAGGAAAAGTAAAAATGAAAGAGTAAAAGTAAAATAAATAATGTGGTATTTTATATGTACATATTCGATTATTATTTGAATATCATCGACGGCCTTCGGCCGTCGCTCCGAATCAAACTATACTCTGGGAGGTACGATGAATTTATCAGAGATCGTTATATATAAAGTGTCACATTATTCACTTTGTCTTTCATTTTTCTATTTTTACTCTCCCTATCATTTTTCTTATTAACGCAATTCAATTTCATAGTTTTGACCTCGTGATCCTAAGTAGAATCAATTCAGCATCTGGGGATTAGGATTAGAACGATAAGAATTGTAGAATCTTATTAAAAATCTTTAAATTTTTATAATACATTATATATATATATATATATAAATCTTTAAATTTTTATAATATATATATATATGATCATGTTAACAAATGAAAAGAACTCTCACTCATATGACTTAATCGGACAGAGATGACCTAGTCAGACGGACGAGTTGTGGTAGCGTGTGAGTCGGAGTCGGGATCAAAGGCTAGCAGAACAAGGTTGAGTCGGAGTCAGACCCAAAATGAGAACACAGGAAGCAGAGGATGAAGAGAAAATATTTCAGTAGTGGAATCTCTTCTCTGAGGCACCAATGAGGCTCTATATAGGGGAGGAGAAGACTCCCTGTCTTGTCGGGGCTGTCCTGTCTCATTAAGAATCAATCTTCTGACACGATTTCCTGACAGCCTTAGTCTTCCCGAGGATCTGACAGGGCCGCCAAAGGTTCTGTCTTACGTACTGGGGGTATGATTATGACAGGTATCTTTTCCTCATAATGAGGGGATATGGAAGATCCTAAAAGTCTTATCATAATTAAACTACTGAGACAGTGGGGTCATCTCGGCTTATCTCACTAGGCGCGATGCTCGATCACTAGACTGTCAATCGGCTCTTCGGCAAGCGAGTGAACTGAATGGGTTCAGTCATTTCTGGTACCAGCCAGTCTGACCGGTCGGTCGGGTATGTTCGATCGGTCGGTCGAGTATGTCTGACCAGGCAGTTGGGTACAAATCGTGAGTCATTCAAAGCGAGGGTGAGTGATTTTATTTGGCATGGTGATTGGTTCGTCCGGTCGAGAATGCCGACCGGGATGGTCCGCCCGGAACTCGCCTACACCTTTTCAAACGGGAGGTGTGTTCTCTATCTGCCCGACTGAACCTTCTCGGTCGGGTTATGCTGACCGGCCAGTTCCTCCGACCGGCTACTGCCTGCAGGACCAGATCCGCATAATCCCAAGTGCATTCATCAGGCTAGGTTAACCCCCTAGGAGCCCGACTGTCTTCACCCGACTGAGTCCCCACCCGACCGGGCTTCCTACCAGGTCAGATGACACATCCGACCAGATCACAAGCCTCCCCTTCAAGGATCTAGTCGAAGGAGGCGACGAGTCCGACTGACTGGGCTATTCGCCCGGTCGAATCTCCCTGACGTCACGGTCCCTGCGTTCGTTATGGCCCCTGAATCTCAATCATTAGGGGTCGAATCCTTAGTCATATCAACATTTAACCCCCTTGTCACGCATCTTACCCCGACTGGCGCTCCTTGGCAACGAGGCGTTATCTGTCAGACTCGTGCGGCGTCAGGGCGAGTGTCTCGAAGCATCGGTAAGGGCGGGAAACCGACGGTCGGGATCTAATCCCGCCCTTTTTACCCCGCGCATCCGACGGCTCTTATGAGTTTCACCATAGTATAAATAGGCTCGCCTCTGCCATTCTCACCTTCCTCGTTTACTTCCTGTTTTCACTTCTTCTTCTCTCCGGCATCCGCCGCCCGACCACCGTGAGCCCCAGCGTTCTATTGTTTTCGGCGAGTCTCGACCGTCTTTATTTCTTCATCTCCAGTTGCCCGACCCCTAGGTACTCTTTTTCCTCTCATCTGAGTTCATAGTTACAGTTTCTGACCCCGACCCAATGGCCGAGTCAACCTCCTCGGTCGGTTTGTGGTACACCACCACCATCTCGACCCTGACCCTCGCCCATTTAGAGACCATCCGGTCGGACTACCAGATCCCGGAAGACCATCACTTAGCTCTTCCCAATCGCCGCGACCGACCACATCTACCTCCCTTAGGTTATTTTACCATCTTTAAGGATCACTTATTGGCCGGTTTGAGATTCCCCCTTCATCCCTTCATTAATGAAGTCTGTAGGTATTTTCAAATATCTCTCTCCCAACTGGCCCCGAACTCCGTTCGGATCTTATGTGGTACTGTAGTCATCTTCTCTACTTACAACATTCCTCTCGACCCTAGGATCTTCCACTTCTTCTACTATCCTAAAAAGCAAGAGTCGGGCAATTTCTTCTTTCAGGCCCGAGCCAAATCGACTTTTTTTAGATAAAGTCCCCTCTTCTAATAGGGGTTGAAAGACCCATTTTTTCTTTGTGAATTCCACCCCGGCCCCGAACTGACCCACCAAGTGGGTAGAGGACCTACCCACTCAGCCACATATGCCCAAGAGCTATCGCTCGGAACCGGGCATTCAGCTAGCTTTCTCCAAGATCGGGGGGCTTCGCTTCCACACCGGTCACTTGCTGAGCAAAGCCGTTTTGTATATTTTCCGGCTGAGCCATACCCCTACAGCTCTACCTGGCACCTTTGGTAAGTTCTTACTCTTCCGTCGAACCTTTTAGCTCTAACTAAAGCTCTTTCTGTGTTGCAGCTGAAGCCATGTGGAACGCCATCCTTGCTGACAAGCTCGGCCTGGATGAGGCAGAGCTGAACGCCCGAGCGGCGGAGGAGCTGGCGAACCGGGAAGTGCCCCGGTGAATAGTGCTCCGCCCCGGAGTAATTAGAGAATGTCGAGGGCGACTCGGGGGCGGAACCACTGGCGGGGATTCTGAAATAGAGCCCCAAGTGGTGGACTTAGAAACGGAGACACCGGCGGTGGAGGCAGAGGCAAAGCAGCCAGCCTCCGAGAGGCTGACGAGAAAACGCCGGCGAGTGACCATCTCCCCGAGTGTGTCTCTGGCTCGGGAGTTGATCGAGGAGGCTCATGATCTGATGACTCCTCCAACCGCCGCACCCCGTTCGGCACAAGAGCCTTGGCTTCCAGCTCAGCGCCACCTCGCTCGGCGGCCATAGCTTCCAGCTCGGCGCCGCCTCACTCGGGGGCTCTGACCGACCCTCCAAGGCCAGACCACTTAGCCCCCTCTACCTCAGCGCTTCGGTCTCCTCCCCGACCTCCAATCGACTTGCAGCTCCCATCAGCAGTCAGCTTGACCCAGATCGTCCAGCCTCAGCCGATCAATCTCCACGGTCGACTGGTCGGGTGCTGGGATCAAGGGGTGCTAACCACCAGGACCGGAGCCCGCTTAGCCTGGCTGACAACTTCTTCATGGATGCCACTCAGGTCTGTCTTCCTTTTCTTGTTACTCATGACCATGTTTTTAATACTTGCTTCTGTGCAGTTTTGGGTGGCCTATCGGGTAGTCTCTCAGTCCCTGGTTCGCAACACCAGGGAACGCCGAGCGACGGAACAGAGGGTGCAAGAGCTGGAAACCCAGCTAGGCCACGTCATCCTCCCTCCCGGCGAGGAGGGGATGGCAGTCTTTTGCTCCAAAATCGCTTTCCCGAAGACACAACTGGAGGAGGCCGACACCCGGGCGGAGGAAGAGCGTGCCACCCTAGTAGCAGCCTCCAGGGACATCGACCAACTAAATCTCCGTTGGAGAATGTAGAGGCCCAGAAGAAAACACCCTGACTCGGCAGGCCCGAGCCCGCTCAGACTTGGATAAGAAAACCGCGAGGCCAAGGCCTTAATGGTACAATTGAAGGAGTCGGGAGCTGCCCACCATTGACACAGCTGGTCTTAACAAATAAGGAGACGGAGCTGGCGGCTAAGGAGGAGGCCTTCAAGGTCTTGGAGGCCCAACTGGTGGCTCAGGAGGCGGAAATAACTGAACGGGATGACGAGATCAACTGGCTGAACGACGAGCTTGCAACCTACAAGGAGGGAGAATCGGCTTGACTCGAAGCACATCGACTTGCATACCTTCAGTCGGAGCCTTTCTACCGACAGTTGGCTCGCGGACGACCAACATGTTTAAGTACGACATCGAGAGCACTTTGCAGCAGCTGAAGGAGGTCGAGCGCATCCCTGAAGATCTGCCTCCCAACACGGTGAAGTTGACTCGGGTGCAGGAGCTCGTCCCAGAAGATGCATTCCCACCTTTTACTTAAAATGTAATTTACTTTCTTTTTTTGACTCGGCCGATTGGGCCTGTAATCGCTCTAATGGCCTCGGGCCTTATCTTAATGTGAGGTTCCTTTTTCAGTTCTCTTGTGTTGATGTATTTTTGCTCTGCTACTCTGTTACTTCCTTAAAAGAACTTTAGTGTTACCCCTTTAGTCGGTCCCTAGCTTGTCAACATTCCTTCGGGCTCGGGCTTGCTATAAACGTAACTCATAAGTCAATTTAAGTCTTTTGGACGGTCAACACTGAGGGTTGGGTCACTTGATCAGCACTATCAACTAGCTGACTCTGATATCCAGAGGCCCGCACTCGGCTCGTCCACAGCAAACCCTCGGGGTCTAGCCCGTCCATGGCTAAGGCCTGACGGTCACTACGAATAAAGATCACTTGTGCCCCCTAGGACACAAGTTCGCTCGGGATTGATCGTTCGGGTTAGCTAAGATCTTCGTTCAGGATCGATTGCTCGGGCTAGCTAAGACTTGCTCAATTATCCAACTTTCACTAGGATTTTTCGCAATTTAGTGAGTCGGATCTCGCTGTCTTTCAGTTGCCTTGACCGGGCCAAGATAGCCATGCTCGACCAGCACCGAGGTCGGTGGGTGCGTGGGAGTATGCCTACTTATAACTTGTGTGAACGAGAGTCTGGACACCGCTCGGCTTACCCAACCGAGCGTGGACAGCCATGCCCGACCGACGCCGAGGTCGGTCGGTGCATGGGAGCATGCCCACTTATAACTCGTGTGAACGAGAGTCTGGACATCGCTCGGCTTACCCGACCGAGCGTGGACAGCCACGCCCGACCAACACCGACGTCGGCGGGTGTATAACTCGTGTGAACGAGAGTCTGGACACCGCTCGGTTTACCCGACCAAGCGTGGACAGCCACGCCCGACCGGCACCGAGGTCGGCTGGTGCGTGGGAGCATGCCCACTTATAACTCGCTAGGGCGAGAGTCTGGATGCCAAGTCGTGGTTGTCCTAATCATCATCATCATGTTTACGACTAATACTATTACAAGCTTTCCTCGAGTCTTAATCATGATACAATTTTAAATGTATGACACTCCAGGGTCTTCCCAGCCTTTTTCCTTGAGTGTCTTGCAAGTAATAGGCACCGGACCCCAGCTTCCCAACCACCAGGAAGGGTCCTCCCCAACCGGCTTGACTCTCTTCCATACACGGTCGCCGACTTGGAAACTCCTGGGTATGACCCTCTGATTGTATATTCACTGCATCCTTTGTCGGTAAGCAGTCATTCGGACTGCTGCCCCGTCCTGGATCTCCCCGATCAAATCCATTTCCAGACACCTCTTCTCTGCATTATCTTCTCCATACAGGTGACTTCGATCAGATTCACACCCTACTTCCATCGAGACTACCGCTTCACTTCTGTACACCAGCTGAAAGGGGGTATAGCCTGAGCTTTCTTTGGGGGTGGTTCGTAGAGCCCATAAGACACCAAGCAACTCGTCGACCCATGTACCGCCCACGTGATCCATCTTGGTCTTGAGGCCCCGCAAGATTTCTCGATTAGCGACTTCTGCTTGACCATTGCTCTGGGGATAAGCCACCGAGGTGAATGCTTGCTTGATTCCATAGGCAGTGCACCATTCCTGGATCTTCTGGCCTTGGAATTGTCGACCGTTGTCTGAAACCAACTTATGAGGTATCCCATACCGGCATAGAATATTCTGCCATAAGAATTTGATGACTACCTGCTCGGTGATCCGAGCCAAAGCCTCTGATTCCACCCACTTAGAGAAATAATCCATAGCTACTAGTAGAAATATCTTCTGAGCTGCTGCGACAGGGAAAGACTCTACTATATCAATGCCCTACTGATCAAAAGGGTACGACACAGTGGGCATCCTCAAAACCTCGACTAGCCGATGAGAGATGCTTTGGTGCTTCTGGCAGGAAAGGCTGGAGATGACCATCTGATCTGCATCTTTTTGAAGTGTTGGCCAGAAGAATCCGGCTAGTAGTACCTTCCGAGCCATTGACCAACTTCCCGAATGGCTTCCACAAGATCTCAAATGTATTTCTCTTAGTACATAATCTGCGTCCTCTTCTCCTAAACACTTGAGTAGCGGCCGAGAGAAGACTCGCTTGTATAAGGTATCCCCCACCAAGGTGAATCGGGTTGCTCGCTTCTTCAACAAGCGAGCTTGCTCAGGATGAGTCGGGAGAGTCCCCTTCTACAAATGAGCTATGAGTGGAGCTCTCCAGTCGCCCTCCACTTCCATTTCTGTCTCCCTCTCGACCTGAGCTACTAGCAAGGGGAGCAGATCCCCTGGTCCGCATTTTTACGGACCAGGGGATGGTCCACTCCAAATTGCGGCCGGATTGCGATCGTGATCCGGCCGCAATTTGTTGCAATCTTTTCTAGGGTTCATCGTGCACCTCAGGTTATAATTTAGGTTCGAACAGATGGTCGGAGGCCACCCGACGGCCTAAACCCTAAATTCTAAACTCTAAATCTCAAACCCTAAATCTTTTATCGTGACCTTCGGGTGGCCTCCGACCACCCGTCTGAACCAAAACTATAACATGAGAGGCACGGTGAACACTAGAAGGGATTACAATAAATTACGGTCGGATCACGATCGCGATCCGGCCGCAATTAGGAGTGGACCATCTCCTGGTCTGCAAAAATGCGGACCAGAGGATCTGAGCTGACTAGCAAGGCCTGAGGCAAGGGCTGAGTGAAGGCCCACGGAGTGACGGCGCTGGCTAACTTAGCTAGCTCGTCAGCTTTGAGGTTGTCTTCTCGGGGGATATGGAGTATCTGAACTTCTTGAAATTCTGCTTTTAATCGCTCATAGGCATTTACATAGGTTTACAACCGTTCACTATTTACTTCAAACTGTCCAGCTAGTTGCCGAGTCACCAGTTGGGAATCTGAGTGGAGCATGACCCGAGCAGCTCCCATGTGTCGAGCAGCTTGTAACCCGGCCAGGAGAGCTTCATATTCCGCTTCATTGTTGGTAGCCCGATACTCCAACCGCACGACTAAGTGGAGATGATCTCCCTTTGGAGAAATTAATAGAATCCCGATGTCACTTCCTGACCGAGTGGTCGAGCCGTCTACATAGACCTTCCATGTTTCTTCTTCTTCCTCTGTGTGAAGCTCGCTGAGAAAATTGGCTAACGCTTGAGCCTTAATAGCAGTCCGGGGCAGATACTGAATGTCATATTCACTTAGCTCTGTGGTCCATTTGATCATTCGACCGGACGCCTCCGGGTTGATCAATACTCTTCCGAGGGTGTTATTGGTTAACACCCGAATGGGATGAGCCAAGAAGTAAGGGCGCAAGCGTCGAGCAGCCAACACAAGCACACAAGATTACAATAAATTACGGTCGGATCACGATCCAGCCGTAATTAGGAGTGGACCATCCCCTGGTCCGCAAAAATGCAGACCAGAGGATCTGAGATGACTAGCAAGGCCTGAGGCAAGGGCTGAGTGAAGGCCCACGGTGTGACGCCGCTGGCTAACTTAGCCAGCTCATCAGCTTGGAGGTTGTCTTCTCGGGGGATATGGAGTATCTGAACTTCTTGAAATTCAGCTTTTAATCGCTCATAGGCATTTACATAGGTTTACAACCGTTCACTATTTACTTCAAACTGTCCAGCTAGTTGTCGAGTCACCAGTTGGGAATCTGAGTGGAGCATGACCCGAGCAGCTCCCATGTGCCGAGCAGCTTGTAACCCGGCCAGGAGAGCTTCATATTCCGCTTCGTTGTTGGTAGCCCGATACTCCAACAGCACGGCTAAGTGGAGATGATCTCCCTTTGGAGAAATTAATAGAATCCCGATGTCACTTCCTGACCGAGTGGTCGAGCCGTCTACATAGACCTTCCATGTTTCTTCTTCTTCCTCTGTGTGAAGCTCGCTGAGAAAATTGGCTAACGCTTGAGCCTTAATAGCAGTTCGGGGCAGATACTGAATGTCATATTCACTTAGCTCTGTGGTCCATTTGATCATTCGACTGGACGCCTCCGGGTTGATCAATACTCTTCCGAGGGTGTTATTGGTTAACACCCGAATGGGATGAGCCAAGAAGTAAGGGCGCAAGCGTCGAGCAGCCAACACAAGCACACAAGATTACAATAAATTATGGTCGGATCACGATCGCGATCCGGCCGCAATTAGGAGTGGACCATCCCCTGGTTCGTAAAAATGCGGACCAGAGGATCTGAGCTGACTAGCAAGGTCTGAGGCAAGGACTGAGTGAAGGCCCACGGAGTGACGGCGCTGGCTAACTTAGCCAGCTCGTCAGCTTTGAGGTTGTCTTCTCGGGGGATATGGAGTATCTGAACTTCTTGAAATTCAGCTTTTAATCACTCATAGGCATTTACATAGGTTTGCAACCGTTCACTATTTACTTCAAACTGTCCAGCTAGCTGCCGAGTCACCAGTTGGGAATCTGAGTGGAGCATGACCCGAGCAGCTCCCATGTGCCGAGCAGCTTGTAACCCGGCCATGAGAGATTCATATTCCGCTTCATTGTTGGTAGCCCGATACTCCAACCGCACGGCTAAGTGGAGATGATCTCCCGTTGGAGAAATTAATAGAATTTCGATGTCACTTCCTGACCGAGTGGTCGAGCCGTCTACATAGACCTTCCATGTTTCTTCTTCTTCCTCTGTGTGAAGCTTGCTGAGAAAATCGGCTAACGCTTGAGCCTTAATAGCAGTCCGGGGCATATACTGAATGTCATATTCACTTAGCTCTGTGGTACATTTGATCATTCGGCCGGACGCCTCCGGGTTGATCAATACTCTTCCGAGGGTGTTATTGGTTAACACCCGAATGGGATGAGCCAAGAAGTAAGGGTGCAAGGATCGAGCAGCCAACACAAGCACACAAGCTAACTTCTCGAGTGTATTGTACCTACACTCGGCTTCTTTCAGCAAATATCCCGAAAAAGTAGATGGGTTGTTGTTCAACCTCCTTTTGTTTTACAAACACTGCACTCACTGCTCCCTCTGTGGCCGAAAGATATACATACAGAATCTCTCCTTCTTCAGGCTTTGCCAAAACAGGCAGACTAACAAGATAAGACTTCAATTCTTCAAAGGCCCGGTCCCATTCAACATCCCATTGAAACTTAGTGGTCTTACACAGGATCTTGAAGAAGGACAGACAGCGATCGGCCGACCGGGAGATAAAATGAGAGAGAGTTGTGATTCTCCCGGTCAGCCGTTGAACTTCCTTCAGGTTCTTGGGTGGTGGCATCTCTAGTAGAGCATTCACCTTGCTGGGGTTGGCCTCTATGCCTCACTCAGTCAAGATGTAGCCCAAGAACTTCTCGCTTCTTATCTCGAACAAACATTTGGTCGGATTCAATTTAAGACCATACCTTCTTAGAGTGCAACAAGTCTCTTCCACGTCTGCTATCAAGTCTGCCGCCCTGAGGGACTTGATGAGGATGTCATCTACGTATACTTCAATGTTCCTTCCTAGCTGCTCCTTAAATACTTTGTTCATCAGCCGTTGATAGGTAGCCCCTACGTTCTTCAGTCCGAACGGCATGACTTTGTAACAATAAGTGTCCTTCGATGTAATGAAACTGACCTTCTCCTGATCAGCAGGAGAGAGCGACACTTGATGGTATCCCTGGTAGGCGTCCAACATGCAGATGTGCTCGCTCCCAGCCGTGGAGTCCACCATCTGATCGATCCGAGGGAGCGAATAACAATCTTTGGGGCAGGCTCTGTTGAGGTCTCTAAAATCGATGCAGACCCTCCACTTGTTCTCAGGCTTGGATACCAGCACCACATTGGCCAACCAGGCCAAAAACTGCACCTCTCGAATGTGTCCCGCCTCCAAAAGTCTGTCCACCTCGGCCTGAATTATCTTGTTTTGTTCGGGACTGAAGTCCCCTTCCGCTGCTTCACCGGACTGGCGTCGGGGTAGACATGCAACTTGTGCTCCATGACCTCCAGTCGGACGCCTTTCAGATCTTGGGTCGACCATGCGAACACGTCTTGATTCTCGGCTAGGCACTTCACCAATCGTTGTTTGAGGTTAGGCTCCAGCTCTGGTGCTATCTTCACTTTTGTTTCTTCTCGATCAGGGAGGAGTTGAACCTCCTCCTTTTGCTCTCTCAATTCAGCCCAAGGGGAGGGTTGTACTATGTTACAACTGGCCAGTGGGGCTCGGAATGCCTTCCACACTTCCGTTCGGACATCGTCGACGTAGCATCGACGTGCTACCTTCTCGTCACCTCTTACTTCTCCCACCTGATCACCAACTGGGAACTTCACCTTTAGGTAAAAAGTGGATGCTACTGCTCTGAATTCATTGAGTGCGGGTCTACCCAGGATGACATTGTAAGCAGATGGCACGTCCACTATTAAGAAGGTTGACCATCGGATCCTCTTTAGGGGCTCTTCTCCGAGTGAAATAGCCAACTTGATTTGGCCGACCGGCTGGACCTCATTTCTTGAGAACCCAAAGAGGGGTGTGGCCATAGGCTGCAACTCATTGGCTTCGATCTGCAACTGTTCAAATGTCTTTTGTACAAAATATTGACTGAACTACCAGTGTCCACAATCGTTCGGTGGATCTGATAGTTTGCTATGACTGCAGTAATGACTAGCGCATCATCATGTGGAACTTCTACACCTTGTAGATCTTGCGAACCAAAACTGATCTGGGGTCCTCTGGCTTGCGTGGAGCTCGTCCTCACCTGGTGAATCTCCAAGCGCCTAACTTGGGACTTCCGAGCTCGGTTGGAGTCTCCATAAGTAGGGCCACCCGAGATAACATTGACTGAGCCTTGCACTGCATTCTGCTGGTTTGCCTGCTCCTCGTTCACTTCTCGCTTAGAGAGTCAGGTGTCTGGAACAGCTGTCGTGCTGCGGGGGCGGCCGCCTAGGTATCTGTATCTCGTCTTTCCGTCTGCGCCCTTCCCCGACCTCGAGCTCCTCCCTGAGGGGCTCCTCGGGGAGTTCCTCGGCCAGGGGCGAGCTAGCCCTCGCCTAGCTTGCCAGCAATCCTGGGTACTGTGAGAATGACTGTGGTGGAAAGAACAATAAGGCTGCCACCGGTTAAGGAGGCACCCCCGAGCCACTTGCTGGACTATACCACGCTCGACTCCGGCTCGCTGCCCCATGGCTCGGGGACTGCGGAGAGGTCCCTCGGGAGGTGTTGTCTTCTGACTATGTGGAACTACGGGTAAGGGCCTGACCTCTTGTCATCGAGCAACTTGTGCCTCCTCCACGTCCACGTATTTTGCGGCTTTGCCCAAGAGACTTTCGAAGTCCTTCGAGGGTTTTTGGATCAGCGATCTAAAGAACTCTCCTTGCAAGCCCTGGGCGAATGCGCTAATCAGCACTTCTGAGGTAGCAATGGGCACATGTAGCGCAACCTGGTTGAATCTTTTGATATAAGCCCATAAGGACTCCTTAGGGTTCTGCTTTAAGGCGAATAGGTTAAGACTTGTCTTATGGTGTCTCTTGTTGCTTGCAAAATGTTGTAAGAAGAGCCTCTTGAAGTCAGCAAACTCTCGCACAGACCCTTTCGGGAGTCTGTCGAACCAGCGCTGAACGGGCCCTGCCAGGGTGGTCAGGAACGCTCAACACTTGATGTCATCCGTGTATTAATGCAGCAAGGCTGCATTCTCAAACTTCATCAGGTGTTCTTTCGGATCCGTGACTCCTCCATATTCTGGAATAGATAGGAGTCGAAAGTGATTGGGGACTGGCTCTTGAAGGACTTGGCTAGAGAAGGGGAATCCGGTGCGATCAGCTGGAGCTTGGATAGCCGGGGCCTTCCCTTTATTGAGCCTTGCCTGGCTGGAGGAGACTTCCAGCGGGTCGAACTGTCCTGCACCCTCCGCCGAGCCGAAGAGCGCTTGGGGGAAGTAGAGACTACCACCCGGGCGAGCCTCGCCTTCTGTGCCAATACAAGCAGCCGCCTCAGAGGGACCTTCCTGAGTTGGGCGGCAGTCAGTCCTCTGTTCAGCTGCTAACTTTTGAGCTTTAGCGGCCACCAGCAACTCGAAGTCTTCTTGCGAGAGTGTAATCGTCACCTTATTGGAGTCGCCCATCTTCGTCTTTCGATCAGGCGGAATTTCCCACAGACGGCGCCAAATTTGATCCTGTCGACAAGAGGAGAGGGCTCTCATTCAGATGACTTGATCGGACAGAGATGACCCAGTCATACGGATGAGTTGCGGCGGCGTGTGAGTCAGGGTCGGGATCAAAGGCTAGCAGGACAGGGTTGAGTCGGCGTCGGACCCAAAATGGGAACACAGGAAGCAGAGGATGAAAAGGAAATATTTCAGCAGCGGAATCTCCTCTCTGAGACACCAATGGGGTTTTATATAGGGGAGGAGGAGGCTCCCTGTCTTGTCGGGGTTGTCCTGTCTCATTAAGAATCAATCTTCTGACACGATTTCCTGACAGCCTTAGTCTCCCGAGGATCTGACAGGGCCGCCAAAGGGTCTATCTTATGCACTAGGGGGTATGATTATGGCAGGTGTCTTTTCCTCATAATGAGGGGATATGGAAGATCTTAAAAATCTGATCATAATTAAACTACTGAGATAGTGGGATCATCTCGGCTTATCTCACTAGGCGCGGTGCTCGATCACTCGACTATCAATCGACTCTTGGGCGAGCGAGTGGCCTGAGCGGGTTCAGTCATTTCTGGTACCAGCCAGTCTGACCGGCCGGCCGGGTATGTCCGATCGGTCAGTCGAGTATGTCCGACCAGGCAGCTGGGTACGTATCGTGAGTCATTCACAGCGAGGGTGAGTGATTTTATTTGGCATGGTGATTGGTTCGTCCAGTCGAGAATGCCCGACCGG
The DNA here is from genome assembly GCA_024364735.1 of Boesenbergia rotunda. Lineage (NCBI taxonomy): Eukaryota > Viridiplantae > Streptophyta > Magnoliopsida > Zingiberales > Zingiberaceae > Boesenbergia > Boesenbergia rotunda. The sequence continues at coordinate 149,578 of JAGFNQ010007620.1, read as the reverse complement.
GATGGTCCGCCCGAAACTCGCTTACACCTTTTCAAACGGGAGGTGTTTTCTCTATCTGCCCGACTGAACCTTCCCGGTCGAGTTCTGTCGACCGGGCCAGTTCCTCCGATCAGCTATTGCCTGCAGGACCAAATCCGCGTAATCCCAAGTGTATTCGTCAAGCTAGGTTAACCCTGTAGGAGCCCAACTATCTTCACCTGACACTTAGGAGATTAAATGTCATCCCCTTGACTAGAAGGACATTTGAGATTCTAAGACATTCGGATATTTGAATGTCTCATATTCCTATGACCTTAAGACTACCATTGTTACCAAATGAAACATTACCTCTACTTTTCTTTCGAAGGGTAGTAAACAATGATCTATCCCCGGTCATGTGTTTGGAGCACCCACTATCAACGAACCAAGTTGATAGATTCTCCCTCTCAATCGTAACCTACACAATTCGAAAAATAGAAGTTTTAGGTATCCAAACCTTGGGACCTAAAGCACCTACTAAACAAGTCTTAAGCACCCATGCCTTGACAACTTTCTTTTGAACCTTGGGTGTCTTAATTGGTCTAACACCAGTCCTAGACATCAATGACACAAATGAAGGTTCTTTGGGTCGATAACCAATACCGGCCCTATTGTAAACTGCCCTTTGGGCATTCAAAATCATGTTTAGGGTTTTTGAGCTAGTTGAGAACTTCTCAAGAATATTCTTGAGTCTCTCAACTTCACTCTTTAATGATTTGTTTTCATCCTCTAGTAATTCATCATGCAAATCATCAACATCCTCAACCCTCGAGGATTTCAAATGTTCAACCTCAAGTTTCAATGATTTAATTTCATCCTCTAACATTTCAACATGTAAATCATCTATGTTATCATCCCTAGATGACTTCAATTGTTCACTTTCTAATTGCAATGATTTAACCCTATTTTTTGACTTCTTCAACATATTGGTTAAACATGCAATAGCTCTATAACATTTCTCAAGTTCGGAAGAAGTTACCTCTTCATCATCCGAAGATGATGAAGCCGCATTTGAGGAGTTGGAGGATTCATCACTGCTCTCTTCTCCAAGAGCCATGAGTGCCACGTGCCATGTACTCTTCTCCTCATTTTCTTCATCGGATGAACTTGAGGAGGATTCATCCCAAGTGGCCTTCAAGGCCTTCTTCTTCCTTGCTTTCCCTTCTTTCTTTTTGGATTTCTCCTCCTTCTTCTTTAGCTTTGGGCATTCATTCTTGAAGTGCCCTTTCCTACCACAGTCATAGCAAGAGACATTAGTTTTATCAATTTTAACTTCACTAGGGTTACCTTTACCCTTGAAGCGTCGACCTCTTCTCATCATCCTTCTCACAAAATTAGCCATCTCGGAGGAAGAAGACCCGCTGCCATCTTTCTCAAAATCGAATTCGGACTCGGATGAGGATGAGGATGAGAAGACCTCCTTCTTCTTCTTATTGGATCGTTCCCCTGCAACTAAGGCAATCCCCTTCTCCTTGGAGCCTTTGTTAGCCATTTCATGCAATTCCATTTCACAAAACAAACCATCTAACTTCACAATTGATAAATCCTTGGAGACTTTGTAGGCATCCACCATGGATGACCACAAAGCATTCATTGGAAATGCTTTCAATACATACCTCACAAGGTCGCGATTCTCGAACTTTTCATCAATTGAATGAAGCCCATTGAGGACTTCCTTGAACCGGCTATGTAACTCACTTACGGTTTCATTCTCCATCATGGAGAGATTTTGAAGTTGGTTGAGGAACAAGTCCCTCTTGGCGATCCTTGAATCTTGGGTGCCCTCGTGGAGTTCGATGAGCTTGTTCCACAAGTCTTTTGCACTTGTGAATGGACCAACCTTGATGAGTTGATCCTTGTTCATACCGCATTGTAGTGTGACCACTGCCTTCGCGTCGGCTTCGCTCTTCCGAGTTTGTTCAGCCGTCCACCGCCACGATTCAAGTTCTTTGCCTTCATCATCCTTCGGAGGGGTAAAACCCTCCTTCACCGCGAACCAAGTATTGATGTCCATCTTGAGATAATACTCCATCTTTGATCTCCAATATTGAAAGTCAGCGCCATCAAAGAAAGGAGGTCGGGTGGTGCTAAAGCCTTCTCTCAACGCCATGGATGATAGCTCTCGGTTGTTAATCCGCAAAAATAGAGCCCCAAGCTCTGATACCACTTGTTGGAACTCGGATGGCTAGAGAGGGGGGTGAATATAGCCAATCACTTGAACTTTAGCACCTATCAAAATTCTGCACTTAAACCGTTTAGTAGCATAGCGGAAAGAATAGAAACAGAGTATGCAGAAAACTAGAACCCTAAGCTAAGCACAAATGCAAGACGCTAACAAGAGAGTTTACAAGGTTCGGGGATAACTTGCCCCTACTCCTTGGCATGCCTTAAGGTGGGCGATCCCTTGATCGTCGGCAGATCAAGCCCCGGAAGATCCGGATAGAAAGCAACCTCCTTCTCGGTGGAGTAACCTCTCCACAGCGTTTCAATCAAGGATATAGTTTTAAGCACAATGAAACACAAGAAAGATCTTACTTAACACTTAACACAGACAAGAACACAGCAAGCTTCCTCCGAGCTCCACCCAGCAACGATCTCACGCAAGAACCCTTTCTCCATGTCTTCTCGCTGTTAGACTCAAAGCCTCTTGTTCCTTCCTCCAAGTGCTCAAGCAAGGGCTGGTTGCTTCAAAGATCACAGTAGCTTTCTCAAGAGTGGATGATCAGCCAAGAGCACAAGCACGCAGCAAGAAGTCGCAGCACAAAACCAAGGCAACCAACAACTTCTCCTTGCTCTGCTCCACACCGCTCCTTTTGTTTCCCTCTTGAGCGCCAGGTGACACCATCTCACTGCAGCCTTCAGCTGCTCCCCTGCAACCACTAGCTACCACTGAACTCTTCTGGACTACCTGAGCTTCCCTCAGACCAGCCCCAGTCAGCAGCTCCAGCCAGCGCCAGTGACTGTTGCAACCTGAGATGGAAAACAGACAAACCTGCTCCAAGGAAAGGCCTCCATTGACTCTCCTTGAGTGTTTGAATCCTTCCCTGTCACCTGCAGCTCAATTAGAGTGTTAGCACAACATATCAAGCAGAAAATCGTGTATCAGATGTTAAGCGCAGAGAATCGAATATGTTCAGACGCGATCAGAGCGTCTGACAGTGCATTTTGAATTAAAGTGATCGGTCACCGGACCGATCCAGGGCTTGTGGGTCGGTCACCAGACCGATCCACCGCTTTGCTGGGACTCCTAGCTCTCGCGGCGACACAAGCCTGATCGATCACCAGACCGATCAGAGTGAAGCCTGATCGGTCACCAGACCGATCAGGTAGCTCCCTGTCCGATCAGGCTCAAGCCTGATCGGTCCACGTCTGAGTGAACAGTAACTGCGGAAATCAAATCCTAAGTCGTGGATCGGTCACCAGACCATTCAGGAGCTGATCAGCGGGGGAACTCAACTCACTGAGTGCTTCCTGATCGGTCACCAGACCGATTAGAAGCAAGTCAGTGAGGAAGCTGCCTGCTCCCTGATCGGTCACCGGACCGATCAGGAGCCAAGCAACAAGGCAACGACCTGCTCCCTGATCGGTCACTGGACCGATCAGGAGCCACACAGTAGGTTCCCAACCTCACTGTGCGCTCCCTGATCGGTCACCAGACCGATCAACCATTGCTGGATCGGTCACCGGACCGATCCACAAAGGAGCAGCGTGTCAACTTCCCTGATCGGTCACCAGACCAATCCAGGGACTCAAACCTAGCCTTCCAAGCTAGGGTTTCATCCAACCTAGCCCCCAAGCTAGGACTTTTTCACCTAACCCTCTAAGTTAGGACTTTTCACCTAGCCCTTCAAGTTAGGACTTTTCACCTAGCCCTCCAAGCTAGGACTTTTCACCCAACTCTTCCGAATTAGGACTTTTCCAAACCTAGCCCTCCAAGCTAGGACTTGACCCTCCAAGCCAGGACTTTTTCACCTAATCCTCCAAGTTGGGACTTTTCACCTAACCCTCCAAGTTAGGACTTTTCACCTAGCCCTCCAAGCTAGGACTTTTCACCCAACTCTTCCGAATTAGGACTTTTCAACACCTAGCCCTCCAAGCTAGGATTTTTCACCACCTAGCCCTCCAAGCTAGGATTTTCCATACCATGCCTAATCCCCGATCAGGACTTAACCATAATCATAATTATCAACCTAAACTAAAATCGGTGTCAACACCAAAACAACAATCAGGGTCAGACTGCATCAACAAAAATGTATCTATCATTTACAACCATTTGTATTTTGGATTTTTCCAAATTTACAACCTATAAGAAGGGTTTAATTTCTAACCTTGTTTGTGCTCTTAGAAAAAATAATTCAAATCTTATATGGATATCAAAGGGCTTGGTATTCTGAGATATCAGGACCAACTTGGGTCTGATATCTCATAATATCAGACCCACGTTGAGTCTGATATCCCATAATATCAGGCCCAACTTGGGCCTCATATCTCATAATATCATGCCCACATTGGGCCTGATATCCTGGGATATCAGACCTAACGTGGACTAATACTTAGGTCATTTGAATTTCTCAAAACTTAAAATCACTAGGTAGGATTTAGCTAGAGGAAGATAATTATGGTTGATCACTAGGTAGGATTTCTCCACCTAGAAATAACATTATGGATGAAATATAGACTCCCAAAGCATGCCATAATATTCATAAGTATCAAATAGACTCCCAAAGCTATAGATAATTATGGTCAGAGCATGAAATATTATCTTAAAATGTTTTAAATTGATTTTAAAATGTTGATCTTAAAATGTCTTAATTAATTTTAAAATGCTTTTTTGACTTTAAAAAGTTTTTTCTTCAGTTCAAAAAATTTTTTTGACTTAGTTTTATTTCAAAAACTACCCCCTTTAAAACTAGGGCTTTTTCGAAAATGGACTTAGCCTAGGCTCTAACCCTAGAACTGCATGCACCTATAGACTTAGAAGCCAGCATCTCACAAGCACCTAAGGATACTTTTGATTGATAACCTAGAAAGGGTTGAGATGCTTAGGTCCTTGCCTCAATTCAAGATGCTTTAAGTCAGTGCATCGGCAGCAATTGGGGCACTAAATGAACAACAATCAGGTTAAGTGTCAAGTTTAGACAATCTAACTTGAACAATGCACTTAACTTGACTAACCCTAGCGAAAACTACTGTTTATAACAGTTAGTAAGTAGCTAATTGGGTTAGACAGGTCCCTAAAGATTTAACCAGACTTAGGTCCTAGCTCGATTCAGTACAGCAAATGCTTTATTTAATTATTGCAAATATCTTTTTGTGCATTTTTTGATATATGTCAAAGGGGGAGAGTTGGAAAGGAAACAGGGAACAAAAATGTTTTTCCAAAATTTCTAAGCTTAATTTATTTGCTTAAAATCCTTTTTGCTCTGAACTGCTATTAATTTTTGCTTAAAATATTCTTTGAAAAGTTTTTTTCTAAAAGTCTGAAATTTTGTTTTTTTTAAGTCTGAAATTTTTTCCTAAGCCTGAAAAGTTTTCAAAGTCTGAAAAAGGTTTCCAAGTCTCGAATCTTTCTAAGTATGAATTTTTAAAGCCTGAATTTTTTGTGCTTAAAAACAAGTATTTTCAAAAACTGAAAAAGTCTAAAAAAAGTTTCTCCTAAACCCAAAAGTTGCTAAAATATGAAAACTTCTTCAACTTAGAACATTTTTTTTGAAAAACTTAGCCAATACTTAAAAAGTTTTTCTATAATAAAATTTTCTAAGTATTTAAACTCAAACCACCTACTTTTGAAAAACCTAGGGGGAGATTTCTTCTAGGGGGAGGGAATCTAACTTAGGATTTCAATTTCAGCATTTTTTCCTTAACTTTTTGAACTAGGTTGTCATATATCAAAAAGGGGGAGATTGTTGGTGCAGAATGCACCCAAGTCAAACCTGTGTTTTGATATTGGCAAAAGGGTTCAAAAGTTAAGGATTAGTTGTTGTCTAACAAGTTTCTTGAGTGTACAGGAAAAGCCCTAGCGAAGGAATGCTAGGCACTGGCGAAGGACTGCCAGACAGGAAAAGCCCTAGCGAAGGAATGCTAGGCACTGGCGAAGGACTGCCAGACAGGAAAAGCCCTAGCAAAGGACTGCTAGGCTCTGGCGAAGGACTGCCAGAATGGACAAGTCCTAGCGAAGGAATGCTAGGCACTGGCGAAGGGCTGCCAGAAGAAAAGACCTAGCGAAGGGCTGCTAGGCACCAAGCGAAGGGCAGCTTGCCAACTCAAGACCTGGCGAAGGACTGCTGGGCAAAAGTCCAACTGGAGGAGCCGGTTGGCACCAGGTAAATTCTCCCGAGAGGAGTAGGTGAGGACGCGTTCCCCTTGAGGGAACATTAGGCGTCGGTTCCACCTAGGGCTCCATTTTGGAGACCAAAGTCAGAACCAAGACAGCCAAGGCTGTATAATTCATTATGTTATTGGTTTATTGTGTTTTGGACTAACCCTGGATGCAGGACCAAAGGAACGTGTGTCTGTAGCTCAGAATGCCTCAAAGGAAAGAGGCGATCGCTGACCAGGGCGCCCGGAGTGTACCGGGCGCCCCCAAGGTGAACACAAAACACAACACAACCAGAAGAACCTCGACAGTACATTCTGAGGGCGCCCCCGCTGTCCCGGGCGCCCCCATGGCAAACAAACTGAAGAGTTAAGCTGCTGCCGCGTCTGCACTGCGCACCCAGGGCGCCCCCGCTGTCCCGGGCGCCCCCAGCGCCCAGGGCGCCCCCAGCCTTACCAAGGAGAGCTCAGCGCTGCGGATAAGGGTTGACCGGGTCAACCAGGGCGCCCCCAGCGTCCAGGGCGCCCCAGTCAAGGCCTTATCCCGAGGATTAAGGGATAAGTCGACGACCGCGCCTCTTGTGGATCTGCTGCCACGTGGGGGGGCGCCCCCGTCGACCAGGGCGCCCCCAGGCACTATAAAAAGGGCCTCGACCCTCCTCTTCAGAACACCGCTTTCATTCAACACATCCAAACTCTCTGACGACCGCGCTCTGCTCCAGGAACTTCCCGACTCAAGTCCGAAGCGCCGTCGACCTCCCGCTGCACCGAAACTCGAGCCTACCCCGGGAGTTGGTAAATACAGAAGTGTAATCTTTCTTATTGCAAATTGTATTTCTCTTCTGTACTCATTCTACGCATTATAGAATTGCCCAAAGTAAACGGTCAACGACCGTTTACCTTGGAGTAGGAGTCGACCCAGGCTCCGAACCAAGTAAAACGACCTTGTTAGCGTTGTGTTGCTTTGTCTCTATTTCCGCCGCGCACTTACTCTTTTTATTTAATCCGAACGATTTGCGACATTCACCCCCCCCCCCTCTATCGCATCTCTCGATCCAACAGTATCTGGTTAATCTCACCCTACTAGGACTTCCTCTGTTTAACATTCAATCATCCATGATTTATTAAGACTTTCCATTGCCCATCATCCAATCATACGTGACCTAATAGAACTTCTTCACCAGGTGTCCAGTCCTCCTTGACCCGTGTGAATTTTTTCACCAAGGGTCTAGTCGACTTTTGACTCACTTGAACTTTCTCACCATGTCTATTAACTCTTGACCCACATGCACTTTTTTTTATAACTTTCCCGTTAGACTTCCGATCACTAAGTGCCCGGTCAACATTGACTCACTTGGAATTTTCTCTTGCCGACCTTCCAGTTGGACTTTTCCTTACTAACTTTCCGTTGGATATTTCCCTTCTCAACTTCTCGTTGGACTTTCTATACCATCAAGTATCCGATCAACAACCTTGTTCTACTTGATTTCTCTCTCACATATAGATCAAACATTTGAACCTAAGCTTGAGTCAACCCGTATGTCAATCTTGATCCTAGGTCAATTGCACCAATACCTATGAGAAGAAGAAGTGGAAACGATGCCACCCGATGCTTCCACCACCCTCAGGGGAGTTTATCAGTTGCAATTGTTGCTGCAGCAACTTCAACTGGTTGGTTTATAACCTTTTAACATTGATATTAATTTTATTGATTGTGATTGTAATAGTAAAGAGAGTGTTTTTTATCATGAAAATAATGAAATACAAATTGTGTAATTGGAGATGATTGGATGAATGATATATTTATTATCTATATAGAGAAAGATATATTTTTAACCATATATATTTTTAACATTTGATAATGAAATTATTGTATTTCAAAATATAAAGCTCTAAAAGAATAATTATAAAGTTATAATTATTTGGTGTATAATAAGATTTATGTTACTGCTATGAACAAGAAAAAAATTATAATTAATTGATAATTGCTACTATCATCATGATGATAATATTCCAAGTATGAGCCCCTAAAACTATGATGTAATGATAAAATATTTTTATAGTTAACCGTTAATTAAGTATTCATGAGTCAATTCCAACTATAGTACACTGTGAAACTAATTTCTTGAAAGATAAATAAATATGGAATGATGGTTGTGGAGTAGCGCATAATTTGTACTTCCTGGTATATCCTAATGGTCAATAGAAATTTTTATGGAGCTGAGCCTCTTTTAATTAATCAATATATATATATATATATATATATAATCGAATTTGATATCCTGTCCGATGCTTCCTGCACGATCGAGAGCGAAATCCGACATTGGCAATTTGACGCGCTCTCTCACTTGCATATAAAATTTTCAGCTCTTTCCTCTCTCATCTGTATACAAAATTTTAATCTTTTTCCTCTCTCATCTGCATGTAACATATTTTATTCTCTATATAATGATTGTAGTAGTTACTATGTAGTTGTAGCAGTTACTATGTAGTTGTAACTACTACAATTGTTATAATAGCTATTATGTAGTAGTTGCTATAGATTAGCTACTATGCTATAATTGCTACAACTACTATAGCTATTGCTACAGTAGTTGTAGCAGCTACTTTGTTGCAAAGTAGTTCTAGCAACTGCTACATAGTAGCTGTTACAATTATAATTGCTACAACAGTTGTAGCAATTGCTACATAATAGTTATTGTAGCAGCTGCTATAACTGTTATAGCAACTACTGTAGCAGCTGCTACATAATAGCTATTACAATAGTTGTAGCAGCTTCTATGTAGTAGTTGCTATAATTGTGTAGCAGCTACTATAACTTTGTAACAACTACTATATACTAGCTGTGATAACTACTGTAGCAGCTGTTGCAACAATTGTAGCAGTTACTATGTAGTAATTGCTACGACTGTTGTAGTAGTAGTAACTGCTACGACTGTTGTAACAACTGTTATAATAATTGTAATAGCTACTATATAATAGTTGCTACAAAGTTGTATAGTAGCTATTACAACTATGTGACGACTTCTATAACATAGCGCTGCTATAACATGCTATAGTAGTTGTAGCAGCTACTATATAGTAGTTGTTATGACATAGTGACGCCGGGCAGAATATAGATTATTCTGGGGCGAGAAGTTTCAGAGGGATCTACGAGAAAAAAAATAAGAAAGTAATAACGAGATAAGGAGTAGCCAAAACTGGGCTTAAACCTTATTGAGAAAAACAAGAGCGAGAAGAGAAAAATAGAGATATAGCCATAACGTGGCTTAAGCGAAGCAAATTGATTCAATATCTAAACAACTTGTCCTAAACATCATCTAAGCATGAGTTTATATAACACTCATATCCCTAAAAAAACTCTAAACCAACCAAACTTAGTCTCCTAAAATTTAGGAACAAATTTAACCAACAAAACTTAGTTTCCTAAAATTTAGGAACAACTAAACAAAAATATATAACCAAAAAAAAACCCAACAAGACTTGGTTTCCTAAGATTTAGGAACAAACTAAATAAAAATATATAACCAATTAAAAAAATCTATAAATATATAAATCTGAATATTATTTTGGATCCCCTCCTGCATCAGTCTCCCGGAGTTGAAGAGAACTCGTCCTCGAGTTCGACATCTCCCTGATTGATGCTTAGTGTAAAGGTGAACTCGTGCAAGTAATTTACCCACTTAGCGTGTCGACTACTCAACTTATGTTGACCGTTGATGTACTTCAAAGCCTCATGATCTGTGAATAAGATAAATTTCTTCTGCACGAGATAACGACGCCAATGCTTTAAGGATTGCACAATAGCATAGAATTCCAGGTCATAGGTAGAATAATTTTTCTTGGCACCAGATAGTTTCTCACTGAAGAAGGCAATAGGGCGTCCTGATTGACTTAAAACAATACCAATGCCAATGCTAGATGCGTCACAGTTTACTTCGAACAGTTTGTCGAAATCTGGAAGTGCTAGAACAGGTGCTTCAATCATCTTTTGTTTCACCAGCTGAAAACTAGTCATAGCTGTTTCACTCCACTTGAACTCGCGCTCCTTGAGGCACTCAGTTATAGGAGCAATTAAGGTACTAAAGTTCTGAATGAACCGACGATAGAAAGAGGCCAATCCATGGAAACTTCGGACATCATGAATGGTTTTTGGCTGTGGCCACTCTAAGATTGCCTCTATCTTTGATGGATCTGCATGGACACCCTCAGTAGAAACTATAAATCCAAGAAGAGAAACTGTAGTCGTGAAAAAAGAACACTTCCTTTTGTTGACGAACAAGGATTCCGCCTTTAGCTTCTCAAAAACAGTTCGGAGGTGATCAAGGTGTAAAGCCCTTGTCAAAGTATACAACTAGGAATCTTCCCAGGAAAGGTCGCAAGACCTGATGCATGAATCTCATGAACGTGCTGGGGGCATTGGACAGTCCAAAAGGCATGACCATCCACTCGTACAACCCATGTTGTGTCTTGAAGGCTGTCTTCCATTCATCTCCTGGCTTGATTCGAATCTGGTGGTATCCACTCTTCATTGTGATTTTGTTGATAGCTCGGCCATCAACACACATGCGCCATGAACCGTCTTTCTTTGGTACAAGTAGGGTAGGGACTGCACAGGGGCTCATACTCTCGCGAATATAGTCTTGTCTCAATAGCTCCATAACTTGTCGTTGTAGCTCTTCGGCATCCTTAGGGTTAAGACGGTATGTCGGTCGGTTAGGCAAGCTTGACCCCGGGACGAGATCAATCTGGTGCTGAATATCTCTCATAGGGGGAAGTCCTGGAGGAAGGTCTTCGACCATCAACTCAGCGAAGTCTGATAAGAGTTGTTGCACTTCAGCTGGTAGATCCGAGTCCGGGTCTATTACATTGCTTTTGAAAGGAAGCAAAGCATAGACTACATCTCTGTGCTTCATCTCATCAAAAATCTGGACATAAAAAGTAGTGTAGAATTATTGGTTACCAAATTTGAAGGGGTTCCTTCTCGTCGGGGAGCCAATACGATGTTCCTCCCTTTGATGCTGAGGGTGTAAGTGTTCTTCCGCCCATCATGAATGACGCTGCGATCATATTGCCACGGTCGTCCCAACAATACGTGGCATGCGTCCATTGACACAACATCACACCATGTTCGATCATAATACTTGCTGCCAATAGAAAAAGATAAAAGACACCTCCTATCTACGATTACCTCACTTCCTTTACTTAGCCATGATAACTTGTGGGGTTTTGGATGACGATCTGTCTTCAACTGTAGATTTTGAACAGCTTCTTCGGATACAATATTTTCACAGCTTCCACTATCAATGATCATCTTGCAAACTTGTTTGCAACCGTGCACGTCGTGTGAAAAATGTTGGTTCTCAGCCAATCATCTTCAGATTCTTCCTTAGGGATCAGTAGGCTCTTGCGTACGACGAGAGTCTCATGACCATCGCCATAAAGAACCTCATCATCAATATCGTCATCATAAATCGGCTCATCAATCTGTTCGAGTTCATTCTCTATGTCTTCCTCAACTAGCAAAGTCTTGTTTTTTTGATCTGGGGATCTTTTACACTCCGAAGCTCGAGGCCCCTGTTCACCACATCGAAAACACTTGATAGTGGTCTTAGGGTTACCTTGTGGTGGCTGCTGAGAAGGGTGCGGCTCTTGAGGGCGAACAACTTGATTGTTTTCATCGCTCCTAGTCGTCGGTCTTCGGTTTAGTTGTTTTTCAACTGTCAAGGCTCGCTGATAGGCCTCCGAAATGGTCCAGAGTGAGTGAAGGCTCAGGGTGTCTTGTAAGGGTTGACGTAATACCCCTAAATATCGCGCTACCATCTGCTCCTCGGTCTTGGACAAATCATTCCAAGCAATAAGCTGATAGAATTCCTCTGTATAATCGTCAACGGTTCTAGCTCCTTGCCTCAAGGTATGGAGTCGTTGATACAATGTTTGGGTGTAGCCGAAGGGAAGAAATTGTGTTCTCATTAGTTTCTTCATTTTTTTCCAATCAGTGATTTTGGATTTACCTTGTCTCTCCCGTGATCGTCGAAGTTGCTCCCACCATGCTGAAGCTCGACCTTTTAACTTGATAACGACCAACTTTACTTTGATGTGATCAGGTACTTCTTTATATTCAAAAATCCTCTCTACTTCGTTGATCCAATCAACGAAGCCTTCCGCTTGTAATGTGCCAAAAAAATCAAGAAGATCCACTAGGAAACCAAAGTCCCCAAATCGTTCCTCTCGACCATGGTATTCCCGATATGTAGCACGACGATGATACGGGTTCTCGAAAGGAGACTCAGAGTTACCATCAGAGATTTCACGATCTTCAAGATCCCGTGCTGCCAAACGCTGGGTTAATTCCGCAACTTGCTTCTGTAAATCCTCAATCATCATTATATCTTGGATACTACGATCACGGTGCTGGGCTTCCTCAGTCGGAACCTGCCTGTTGCGACCACGACCACGTCCACGATGACCCTCCATTGGATCTTAATGAGCTCTGATACCAACTGACGCCGGGCAGAATATAGATTATTCTGGGGCGAGAAGTTTCAGAGGGATCTACGAGAAAAAAATAAGAAAGTAATAACGAGATAAGGAGTAGTCAAAACTGGGCTTAAACCTTATTGAGAAAAACAAGAGCGAGAAGAGAAAAATAGAGATATAGTCGTAACGTGGCTTAAGCGAAACAAATTGATTCAATATCTAAACAACTTGTCCTAAATATCATCTAAGCATGAGTTTATATAGCACTCATATCCCTAAAAAAATTCTAAACCAACCAGACTTAGTCTCCTAAAATTTAGGAACAAATTTAACCAACAAAACTTAGTTTCCTAAAATTTAGGAACAAACTAAATAAAAATATATAACCAAAAAAAAAAACCCAACAAGACTTGGTTTCCTATGATTTAGGAACAAACTAAATAAAAATATATAACCAATTAAAAAAAACTCTAAATATATAAATCTGAATATTATTTTGGATCCCCTCCTGCATCACATAGTAGATGTAATAACAGTTGTATAGAAAAGAAAAATATTACATGTAGATGAGAGAAGAAAGAAATAAAAAAGTGTTGCAGGCAGATGAGAGGAGAAAGAGAGAAAAATTATTATATGCAAATGAGAGAGATTACAAAATTAGATTTTGATCGTATCAGATTGTCCATATTGGATGTTGCTCACGGTCGCTCATATAAGGTCGGGCAGGATTAATATTTCTCTCTAAATATCCACTCATTCATCTTTTTTTTTAAATTTAAAATTTTTTTTTTTTTTTATAATCTCATTAAAATATCGTTAATATATATAAGTGATATAATACTCATCCATATTAATTATAAAATCATCATAAATGTTATGATATCTCAATATTAACATTCATTGATAGTAGAAGATGAAATCATCATTTCCACGACTTTCTCAGGATGACTCTCTATTATTTAAAGAGAGATAAATCATAAAGATTTTCTCTCAACAGCAACGATGCTTGCAATTAAGAAAAAGTTGAGACAATCAATAAAATTTTTCGCACTATTTAAAAATCGATTCCATGATAATAATATTTTTAGTCCATGGAAGTTTATTTATGATAATTAATATTTTTAGTCCATGATAATAATATTTTTAGTCCATAATCGACCCATGGTCATTATGGATATTATTTATTAGGTCGGTAATGACTGGTAAAAACATTAACGAATGTCTTGCGGTGAAAGTTTAACCTAGACATGTCAACTCGAGCATGGAGGTTGACTTACACCTGCTCCATGATGTGTAATTTTCTCCCCCGCGTCACGCGCGCGTGACGCATAAAATCTTGTTCCTTTAACTTGTCGACCAAGATTTGGATCCGTGGCATGACTAAATCGGAGGTTTTAGAACGTTTTCACACGTGCTGTCAATAGGCAAAGAGAGGCTAACTTGGAGTGCTGAATTTTTGTGATTTTGTTTATTCACTTATTCCAATTAATAGTTTAATTAATTAGTTTTAAATAATTAATTGATTAATTTCTCTTATTTTTTTCAATCAATTCTTAAAAAATTATTTGATTTCTCAATTTATTTCTCACTCCCTACTTGATTAATTCTTACGTGCTTCATGTTCATGAATTTAACTTAGCATGTACGACCAATATTTTAGTTCCAATCCTTTAAAACTAATTTTCCAATCAATTCATTAATCTCTGGTGGGGATGTCCTTTTCCAAATTAATTCAATGACCATCTTATGTTGAATCATCCAATCGTAGTTATAGGTGATCCCTCACTTTTCGGGTTCGATTCTTTCCTGGTAGAGCGCGCAGTATGCTGACGGAAGAAATCACCACAAGTTGCTGCGTGGTCGGGTCATCGGGTACCGATATCATCAGTGGTGAAGTCGCCACGTGTCTCCGTCCCGCGATTTACCCTCGTTGACCGGTGGGGACTCTCGTTGAAGGCTGTGGGGCAAGGCCGGTCAGCCAAGCGGATTAGTCGGGCGCAAGCCTGGATACCCCTTGTAAATAAAAAATCTAATCGTAGTTATAGGTCCCACGGGATCAACTAATAGTTAGTGTATTGGTGTTGCTATCATGAGGTCTGGTAGTCAAAATCTGACAAATCCAATGTGCTCGCCCTCCCCACATACTAGTCACAACATCCGAGCGAATAGCCCCGGTGATTTAATTACCTTCTCCGTATTGACCTTGGGATGGGTTAGCGGGAGCGCTGGGGACGAACAGTATTTTAGAAATCTAAAAGAAAAGAAAAATAGTCATCTTTATAAATCTAAAGTATTTTAGAAAAAAGTAATACAAAGTCATATATAGATGGGTTAAGAAACTCTAAACCCTAAACTGAAAAAGAAAAATTAAAATGCCCTAAAAACTATAAATAAATAATTAAAATATATACAATATAACATCCCCCTTCAAACTCACAATGCTACAGCTAGAAGCATTGAGAGTTTGTCAAATAAAAAATGAAAGTGTGAAGCGGAATGAGCCTTGGTAAACATATTAGCTTTCTGCAACGAGGAAGAAACAAAAGGTAGCGTGATAGTGCCAAGTTGTAGATGTTGGGGCAATCTATGGTCCGGAGTGACCATGTGTTTTGATGTTTGGGCAAAGGATTTAGGTTAGGTTTACCCTTGTGTTTGATATGTGTATTTGAGTGTGCAGGTTTGCAGGATACACATGGACTTAGCTGGACGGCTTCAAGACCGATGAAGGATGGCATGGGAAGACGAGCCGTGGGCTTGCATGCATCCGAGGGACCGTGGACAAAGCAGAAACGATGAGCCGAGGGAAGCGCACTTCGAGGCATATGCGAAGGATGACATGGGGAGACGAGCCGTGGGCTTGCATGCATCTGAGGGACGAGAGCTAAAGTCAAAGAAGGCTTGAAGGCAACAGGTCGAGGCTGCTGGAAGCAGGGACGATGAGCCAAGGGAAGCGAACTTCGAGGCATACGTGAAGGATGGCATGGGGAGACGAGCCGTGGGCTTGCATGCATCCGAGGGACGAGAGCCAAAGTCGAAGAAGGCTGAAGGCAATAGGTCAAGGCTGCTAGATGAAGAGTCAACTGAGTCGTGAGGGTTCGAGTGCTGAGAGAATTGTACTCGGGAAGGGAAACCCTAGGTTTAGGGAGTTACCAGTCGACTGGTGCTTGGATCAGTCGACTGATGAAGTGCACAGAAAGATCAGTCGACTGATCCGGTGAGCAGTCGACTAGTGGCGGCTGGAATTCGAACGTTGGGTTGTAACGTTAGAATTCAAGTGGACCAGTCGACTGGTGCTTGGACTAGTCGACTGGTAACGACTCTTTTCAGCTATGAGCTCTATTTAAAAGAGCTCGGTTTGGCTGAGAAAGAGCTGACGAAATAAGCTTGGTTATAGCTTATTAGTAGTCTTCTAGTGTTCAGGTACTGTCGGGAGTTTGTGGCGAGGTTTCTCTACCACAACGGAGCGACAAGAGCTAGCCGGAGGTCTTTCGGGGACTCATCCACCGACGGATCGGGATCGTCCACCTTACGGACAGCCGTGGAGTAGGAGCTTTATCTCCGAACCACGTAAACGGTTTGTGTTAGCATTGATTTTAGTTTATAGTTTAAGTTTCCGCTAACGCGTGCTAACACTTGTAGGAAGAAAATCGAAAAGAAAGCTATTCACCCCCCCTCTAGCTAAACGTCAAGGTCCCAACAAGTGGTATCAAAGCGAGGTTCGCTCGTCTACGGACTAACCGCCGAGAGAGCAAAAAGCTAGAGGAAATGGCGATTGAAGAAAGATTAGGGGATGATATCAATGTTCCACCTCCCTACGACTGCGAAAGTTTCGAGTATTGGAGGATGCGGACAAAGACATGGTTCGACATGGATTGGAATTTCATGATCGGCTAGAAGAGCCATTTGAAGTCTCAAAAGATAAACACGGGAAAAATCTTCGACCACGATATTGGAATAAGGAGCAACAAACACAATCAAAGGCAAATGAGAAGGTAATTTCAATATTACTTAAGGTTTTGCCTAATGATATAATTAGTGGTGTAGGTCGATACAAAAATGCTCACGAGCTATGGAACAAGATGATAGCTTTGCATCAAAACCGTACACAAGCTCTAGTAGTAGAAGAGCCTAAGGAAATGAGATTAATGGTCCAAGAAGAGGAAATGGACCAATCGAATGAGGAAAAGATCAACGAAGAGGAGGAGAAAGAAGAAAAAGATTCATCCATCTCCTCAAGTGAAGTGACACAAGAAATTGAAGAACCGTCCACTTCATCAAAGGAAGAAGAAGAAGTCTCCACTTCAAGGATTGAGGGGGAAGAGAGACCATCCTCAATACCGGAGCAAGAAGAAGCTTCCATCTCCACCAAGGCAAGGTCAAAAGATCACATCATTTGCTTTGGGTGCAATGAGAAGGGACACTACAAGGACAAGTGTCCATTGGGTAAGAAAAAGGAGGTAAACCCTAAACCCAAGTCAATTGCGTTTGAATCTAATATGGGTTGTAGGAAAAAGAAGGAGAAGAAACACATTAGGTGTTTCACGTGTGGTGAGCTAGGACACTACCACACCAAATGCTCAAGGAAAGGAGAATTCAAGAAATTAGAGCATTTAAGGAAGTGGAGAAGAAGGAGAAGAAGAAAAGCTCACATCAAGGGGGAGCTACAAGGGTAAGGGAGGTAATTCCTAAATTTATGCATTTTTCAAATGCCTCCATGCATGTTAGAAATAATGAAAATTATTTACCTATGCATAATTTTGATTTTAGATATCATGATAAAAATAGGGCTAATGTTGTATATCAAAACCCTAGGAAATTTATGTATCATGATAAACCTAGAATTTTTAGGCCTACGGACCAAGGCATTAATCCAAAGAAGGGGAGACATATGCCTAGACAAACGGGTAGGTCTAGGAATGTCCAAGGTGGACATGTTGATTCTAAGGTTGAGAACCTAGAGAGGAAAATCAAGCCTTGAGGGCAAAGCTTGATAAATTAGAGAAAACCCTAGGTAGATTCACTATTGGATCTAAGGGTTTAGGTAATGATAGATCGGGTCTAGGATACCGATCTAAGTTCTCCAATGCTATGGAGAAGTCATATACAAGGGTGTCATATGACTATAGCAAGGGGAAGGCCAAGAATGGCAAGGGAAAGTCATTTAAAGGGAAAAAGAAGAACTTAACCAAGGACAAGGTGTCCGAAGTTAAGAAGGTTAGGGTTGTAGGCCAAAAGTCACCGGAGGTACACCGGTGTGGCCTTGCGTTTATAGATGAGTCACCTAGGGAGGTGGCTAAGGCCAAGAGCTCAAGGGGGAGCTCTAGGAGCCAAGTTGGGACCCATGGTCAATGGATCTCGGGAGGATTTCTCCCGGAAGTCTAAATGGACTATGGAGTGTGCCAAAGGATTTGAAGACGGATTTGAGTCTCAATCCTAGGGATTTGACACATTGGGTTCAAGTATCATGCATTGGGGTTACATTGCATGAAAATTAATTTTTGATGTGTAGATACCGTATAAATCAATGCTAGGGATGCATTATGGTTTGGTATGAGCAGATACATCAAGAGGAGATCAAAACTAGGACTTTAGGTTAAGGTTCAATTGAACCATTTAGATAGTTTTGAGTTTTATGTCAATCATGGGATTGGTGATAGATACATTTTTAAATATATTTTTCCTAAGTAGACACGGGTACCACAAACCTCTCCAAAAAATTTGAGAATTTTTGGAGATTTGTGAAATTTCTAGTGCATTTCTGAAATTGGGTTCAGAAGCTGAAATCAGGGTACCAGTCGACTGGTCCAGGGGGCAGTCGACTGGTAACAGTGTTGTCAAAGAGAGACTAGCTACTGTATGATTTTTTGATGGGGATCAGTCGACTGGTAACTGTCTCAGTCGACTGATAAAGGCTGAAACTGTTTTTCAACAATCGAAAAGTGTCGTAATGATGTACAACAAGTGTATAATCTTATGGGGGTTAATACACTTTGTTTATGATCATTAAAGATTAAAGGATCTAATAAGAGGGAGATTGTTGGAGTCCTTTTTGATGTGTGGCAAAGGGGGAGAAGTGTTAGGTTTAAATGGGAAACTGAAACACGCCTTTGCAAGAAATCCTAGGTCAAGGGGAGTTAGGTAAAGGAGGAGCATTGTTGCTCATTGGTTGGCGAAAGGGGAACCTTGAAGAGGTTCTTAAAAATCCTTTGTAAGTCCAATGTAGGGGAGCCTTGGAGAGGTCATAGAAAGCCCGGTTTGTAAAAAATCCTAACTCTTGGGAAGGTTAGGTGTGAGGATGTCTTGTGATAGGATCCATGCATGTTTGAGATCACAATATGCGCAACATGATGACGATAAAAAAAAATTTCACAGGCAAATCTAGACGATCGCCGATCGACGATCAATTTTGTCTCACGAAAATTTTTATTTATCATCAAAATAAATTAGGAAACGATTATAGCGGACGGTGTAAAAATCCAACGTCTCAGAATTCATATCCAATTCAAAAAAAATTATATAAATTATGTCGTAGTTGAAGATAAATTAATGATTAATTATTTTACTACTGCATCATAAAGGACCGTAACCCGAGACGATATATGCGCAGCATCAGAACTATAGAATTCCGTCGCATCAATAGTTATGATCCCATTACTATAATTGTATAGTAATATGATCTTATAACTATTATAATATTTTTTAAAATAAAAATAAATTAGGATTGGATGGGTGTAATTTTAATAATAATAATAATAATTAAAAAAAAAGAGACGTGCCGTTTTGATTTTTGAATCATCTAACTTTAATTACAACAAAGTACGATTTTGGTGACGGTTGACTTTCTACATAAATTGTCCCTGTTAATGTTCAGGCTTTCCCATTGTTGTAGCTGTCTTTCCACGCCTGCGTCTTCCTCAGTCGTTAAACCAGAAGCTAATGTATCCGCTGTGCGCACTCGCAGCTCTCATCTCCCTCTTGTTCGCGTCGGTCACGGCAAAGGAACGATCTCCCCGTGGCCGGAAGGCGATGGGGAGGCGCTGCTGGCTTTCAAAGAGAAGCTCGACGGCGGAGGCACCGCGCTGTTGTCGTGGAACCAAAGCTCCCATTTCTGCACGTGGCAGGGAGTGACATGCGGCCGTAGGCACCCGGAGAGGGTGACGGTCATAAATCTCACCGCCGCCGGCCTCACGGGCCAGATCTCCCCTTCCATCGGCAACCTCTCCTTCCTACGAAGCATCCATCTCGCCTTCAACGCACTCCACGGCAACATCCCTTCCTCCATCGGCCGACTCCGCCGCTTGCAGAGTCTACTCCTCAGGTCCAACTCCCTAGGCGGGGAGATCCCATTTGAGCTGTTCAATTGCTCGGAGTTGACAACAATCAACCTGCATGGCAATCGATTCGCGGGATCTGTTCCGCCATGGCTCGCTTCCATGAAGAAGCTTTCTGGTCTTTATCTCGGCAACAATAGCTTCTCAGGAGCGATACCTACATCGTTCGCCAACGCCTCATCCCTCGTGAACCTCTCGTTCTACTCGAACCACATAGAGGGTGTCATCCCGGAAGGCCTCGGCCGACTTGCCCTACTTCAAGGTCTATATGTTTCCGACAACAACCTCACAGGTACCATCCCCACTTCGCTCTACAATTTGACCTCTCTGCGAAGCTTCACCGTGGCGGCGAACCACATGTCCGGGGAACTTCCGGCTGACTTCGGAAGCAAGCTCCGCAATCTGCGAACGCTTTTATTGGGCGGCAATAAGTTCGGCGGACCATTTCCATCTTCCATCACCAACTGCTCAGACCTCAAAGAATTTGAACTCGCATCGAACAATTTCAGCGGGCGCTTACCTCCAAACATCGGAAGATTAGCAAACCTCACCCTGTTCAACATTGCTGAGAACCGCTTTGAAGCACAAACCACCGATGACTGGGATTTCTTAGCTTCGTTGACCAACTGCTCCAAATTAGAGCATCTCTACCTCCAATCAAACAACTTCGGCGGGTCACTGCCACATCTCGTCGCCAATTTATCCAAGAAACTTCAAGACTTGTACGTGTCGGATAATTTGATCTCAGGGAGCATACCGCCGGCGATCGGAAACCTGGTGGGCTTGGAAACACTCATATTGAGCTATAACCACTTCATCGGCGATATCCCGGAAGGTATTGGCCGTCTCGGACAGTTGCGAGTCCTGGAGTTGGATGGCAACAGCCTCTCGGGTCACATACCACCCTCTCTCGGCAATCTCACACAACTGTTGATTCTCAATGCGTCCCTCAACGCATTGAGAGGCACAATTCCTGCAACTCTTGGACGTCTGCAATACCTTACCTATTTATCATTGTCCAATAATTTTCTCGACGGTGCCATACCGAAAGAAGTTGTCGACTTACCCTTTCTGTCACGGGCCATTGATTTGAGCTCTAATTTACTAACAGGACAGATTCCTTTGGAGGTTGGAAAGTTAAAGAATGCAATAAGTTTCTCTGTGTCTAGTAATAGATTGGAAGGCGAGATACCAAGCACAATTGGAGACTGTGAGGTACTGGAGTACTTGACCTTGGACGACAACTTATTACAAGGAACTATACCTTCTGCTCTCGGCAACATAGTCGGACTCAGAATCCTAAATCTGACAACAAATAACTTGTCCGGCGAGATTCCACAGACATTGAGCTCCATTGAAGGGCTAGAAAAGTTGTATCTTTCGCACAATGAATTGTCAGGCGGCATTCCACTGTTCTTCCAAAACTTGAGCTTTTTATATGCCATTGATCTCTCTTTCAACCGATTGGAGGGTCCAGTTCCGACCAAGGGTATCTTCCAGAGCATTTTTAACTTTTCCATTGCCGGGAACAATGAACTCTGTGGGGGCATTCAAGAACTCCACTTGCCTGCATGCTCCATGCGACATTTTGAAAGAAAAAAGTCCAAATTGGTTCCGCTGCTGATCGCTGGTTCCAGTCTCTGTTTCGTGTTGTTGTTGATCATCATCTTTGTTCTTATTTACCGGAGGCAGAGCAGAAAAATGCAATCGACGCCATTGTCTTCTGGCTTGGATACCCAGTACCCAATGATATCGTATGCTGAATTGTCGAGGTCTACAGCAGGATTCGATGCCGCCAATCTAATCGGGAGAGGAAGCTACGGCTCTGTGTTCAAAGCGACCCTGGATCGCGAGAACAGAACCGTTGCCGTGAAGGTGTTCGACCTCCAACAATTGGGATCCTCCCAGAGTTTTTCAGCGGAATGCGAGGCTTTAAGTCACATCCGCCACAGGAATCTCATCAAGATCATAACCTGCTGCTCGAGCATCGACTTGAACGGCGATGACTTCAAGGCTTTGGTCTTCGAATTCATGCCCAACAAAAGCTTAGACAGGTGGTTGCACTCTCAGCTTGAAGAAGATCAGCATCAACATGCAAGTAATCTAAGCCTGGCACAGAGGCTGAACATAGGAATCGATGTCGCTGAAGCATTGAATTATCTTCACAACAATTGCAAGCCACCGGTGGTCCACTGCGATCTAAAGCCTAGCAACATTCTCCTGGACGAGGAGATGGTGGCTCATGTTGGCGATTTCGGGCTCGCCAAGCTCCTCCCTGAAGGAATGAGCAGGTGCTTGGCTGACAAAAGCCACTCACTTGGATTGAGAGGCACCATTGGCTACGTCCCTCCAGGTGAAACCCAACTACTAAGCACACAATTGCTAAACTTCACTTAATTATCCATGTGCTTATGCTTTTGCTTTTGCAGAGTACGGAGAAGGCAGTGCTGTTTCCACAAGCGGCGATGTGTACAGTTTCGGAGTGCTGTTGATGGAGTTACTGACAGGGAAGAGCCCACTGGATGACATGTTTAAGGACGGGCTTACTCTGCCCACACTTGTGGAGACGAGAGGAGCCTTGGAGATTGTCGATCCAGCTTCGCTCCGGCATGAAAATGGAACGAACTCGTCGAATAGTATCGAAGAGTGTTCGATTTCCCTTGCAAGGATCGGTCTCGCATGTACCAAACACATGCCTGGGGATCGAATGCGCATGTCCGATGTCGTTGCTCAGCTGCGGGGCATCAAAAATTTGTTCGTCTGAAACGATGGAAGAACAAATTGTTGATAAATTAATTTTCTATTTAAAATTGAAGATTTTTATTAGTAAGAGTGTTGATGTGTTGTTAGTAATTAACACCCTGTTTGGAAAGAAAGGAATTGGAATTCCTTTGAGAATTAGAATTCAATTCCATTGTTTGGTAGCAAGTTTCATGAAGGAATTGCTAAGGAATTGAATTTCAATCCCTTTTAAAACCCTCAAAACAAATCACACCTAAACACATGTGATTTGTAAAAGAAATTCACTTAAACAAATTAAATTACCAAATCGCCCCCTCACAAAACAAATTAAAGTTGCTCCAGCTCCATCTTCGCAGGATAAAATCGTAAAAGTATAACAATTGAATTGAATTCAATTCTGTTTTTACAATTCATTCCAAACATAAGAATTGAAATTCAATTCCGGATGGAATTCAATTCCGACCGGAATTGAATTCCAATCCCTTACTTAACATGTTTCCAAACAGGGTGTAATGGATTATGCATGTATTGATTAAATATTGACTGCTATTAATGATACGAGTAATGATAGGGAGAGTGAATTTGGGAGAGTGAATGGGAGAGTAAATGACGTGGCAGTTATTATATACACGTCCGATCGTCGATCGGACACCACCGGCGGCCTCTGATCACTGTCCCGAATCAAACTATGTCCTAAGAAGATCGGTGAACTCATCGGGAATCGCCGCAATTATGATCTCGTCGCATTCACCGTTAATCCGACGAGATCTCAATTACCGGCGACCCTACTCGGTTCACCATCCCCCAAGACATAGTTTGATTCGGGACGACAATCAGAGGTCATTGGTGGTGTCCGATCGGCGATCGAACATATACACATTAGCCGAACTTCAACTAAAGTTTCTGACTGGTTCATTCTTATTAAAGTTGCTCCAGCTCCATCTTCGCAGGATAAAATCGTAAAAGTATAACAATTGAATTGAATTGAATTCTGTTTTTACAATTCATTCCAAACATGAGAATTGAAATTCAATTCCGGATGGAATTCAATTCCGACCGGAATTGAATTCCAATCCCTTACTTAACATGTTTCCAAACAGGGTGTAATGGATTATGCATGTATTGATTAAATATTGACTGCTATTAATGATACGAGTAATGATAGGGAGAGTGAATTTGGGAGAGTGAATGGGAGAGTAAATGACGTGGCAGTTATTATATACACGTCCGATCGTCGATCGGACACCACCGGCGGCCTCTGATCACTGTCCCGAATCAAACTATGTCCTAAGAAGATCGGTGAACTCATCGGGAATCGCCGCAATTATGATCTCGTCGCATTCACCGTTAATCCGACGAGATCTCAATTACCGGCGACCCTACCCGGTTCACCATCCCCCAAGACATAGTTTGATTCGGGACGACAATCAGAGGTCATTGGTGGTGTCCGATCGGCGATCGAACATATACACATTAGCCGAACTTCAACTAAAGTTTCTGACTGGTTCATTCTTATTAATTTGGATTCTGAATCTGTTCATTCAATTTGTTCGTTTATTATATATTGCTCCGCTATGTCGATGTAAAAAATATAGATTAATGCCAACTACTAGCTTTGTCAATTAGGGCATCCGCAACGGCTCGTTAATCGAGCGTTATAACACTCGATTAACGAGCTTCGCGCGTTAAAACCATTATGGATGCCGCGTTAATGTGGGCCGGCGATGAACGCGTTCAGATGTTTGAACGCGTTCATCGCGCATGACCTGACATCCTGATCGGTCTGGTGACCGATCAGGCTCCTGCCTGATCGGTCACCAGACCAATCAGGCAGGAGCCAGACCAATCAGGCTCCTGCCTGATCGGTTTGGAGTCTAGCTCCTGCCTGATTGGTCTGGTGACCGATCAGGCAGGAGCCTGATCGGTCACCAGACCGATCAGGATGCTGATCAAATTAGTTTTAGAGACACAACGGTCACCAGAACGTTCACCCAAACGGTCACCCGAACGTTCACCCAAACGGTCACAAACAAACGGTCATAAACAAACGGCTATTTTAATTAAAAAAATAAAATTTCATCTATAAATACTCATCAACTCTCATTTCAATCTTCAAACACATCCCTTCCAATCACTCTCATTCCAATCTTCAAAGACCTTCCTTCCTCCTCCTAAAAATCTCATCTATAGTATTTTCTTCCGAAATGGATGAAAATAATCGTGGTTTTTTTAGAAATTTTTTAGAAAATACTTCTTCCCAAAATTCCCAAACTCCACCAAATTATCCATATTTTCGATATCCATCAAATTACCCACATAATCCATACCCACCAAATAATCCATATGGTTCATATCCACCTAATTATCCATATAATCCATATCCATAAAATTATTCATCCAATCCACCTACAACCGGCATGCCTTTTACATCTCCGACGGAAAGTGATCCATTTACTCCGACTTTTGTTCCAGAGACTCAAGTGTCCGACCGTGAATCTCCAATCGAAGTTGTTAATTTCGTGAAGGCTTTTCCTTGTCCGGAAGATCCCAAGAGGAGATTGTTTAAGGAAAGACAAGAGGCTGCAAGGAAAGATGTTGAACGCGCATTTGAGGTGCTTCAAGCTCGATTGGCGATTGTCAGAGGTCCAGCTCGTTATTGGTATAGAAAATATTTAAAAATATTATTATTATTTATTTAAAATAATAATAATTTAAATTAGCAAATAAAAATGAAAATAAAAAAATGTAGATAAGAGAAGAAATATGTGAAAGAATATGTATGTGAGAGAATGTATATGTGAGATAATGTGTATGTGGTATGTGGATCCCACAAATAATGGGGGTTGAATGTTAAACGGTTGTGAGAGAATGAAGATGTTAATGTTAATGTGTATGTGGCATGTGGGTCCCATGCTTTTGATCAGGTGATAGGTGTTATAACGTTAATGGAGTTAAACGGTTGCGAATGCCCTTAGTTATTTTTTCGCAGACAGTAAAGTCCCCGTGACGCATCGACTCCGCCTCCCCATCGCGTCGTCTCATCTCATTTTGTTAGCACCCCACTGCTGCCAGTGTGCTCCGGGGCGAGATAGCAGAGGGTGCCCCTCCGGCTCGGCGTGCTGCTGCTCGTTCTCACTCTCCCATGTCGGAGCTTCCTTCTTGGTCTCCGATTGAATCCACTTTGTCAAATAGTCCTCAGCATGGTCACATGACATAAATTTCGACCTCTGCTTCCGCCACCGGTCTTTGCCCGGAAAAGCCCCAATTTTCTTCTTGCGGTTGCCCTTCTCGCTTCCGGGAATCGCCTCGTCCATCTCATCGTCGATGCTGGCGCTATCTAGAAGAGCTTCCGCGACCGCGACGCTTAGGGTTTCGTCCTCGGAAGCGGAGAGGGGAACGCGATGGAGGCACGCGAGGCCGAAGTCGGCTATCTTGGCAGCGAGCCCGTCGTCGAGGAGGATGTTGCTGGGCTTGATGTCGCCATGAATCACCGGCGGATTGCAAGCGATGTGGAGGCCACAAAGAACTTGAATGGGATGTCGCCATGAATCACCGGGAGATTGTTCCATTTCATCTCCATTTCTAATTTGTTATGATCATACTCAAAAAACTTGAATGGGATATTCTTGTTGAATTAGGGAGCTAAACCCATCGTTCAAGAAGGAGCGTTTCCGCAAACTGTTGCTGAACTCCTCAAGGTTCAAGGAATTGGAGATTACACTGCTGGAGCCATTGCTTCTATAGCTTTCAATGAGGTAGGAGGTAGACTTTATCTGACCTTTTGATCTCTTTCTTCTTTCACTGGTGAATATAATTGACTGGGGAATATCGTTATGTATACTGTTTATGTAACGCTCCAGTTCATTGGTAAATCTTTCCAGGCAGTGCCTGTTGTTGATGGGAATGTTGTTAGGGTGATCAGTAGGCTGAAGGCTATTACTACCAACCCAAAGAAATCAGCCACGGTGAAAGAAATATGCTATGCATCTGTGTTGCTATTAATGAAAGTAATGCTTAACTAGTCTATACTAGATCTATATGTTCTTCCTTATATTGTCTTTAAAATTCTACAAAAGAGAGATTCTCAAGAGACAACAACATATTGTTCTTATGCAGGATACTTTCAGGGGTAGGATCTGCGAATGCCCTGTAGTAAACAATGTTCAGTTAAGAGGGAATGGTTATAACTCTTGCACAGGTATTTTCTCTCAAAATTCCTAAGTTTAGGTTCGTTTTATAGCTAAACCATGATGCATCAAAGTTTTGGTTAATTTGTTTTAAAGTCGGTAGTTTCTCTCGACTCCTATTGCTATGAGTTCCTGAGTCTCGTTGGTTTGCAGTTGTGGGTCCAGGGAGATGTGCAATTGACAGCGGAGGTTGCTGGTCAGACACGAAGGATGGACGAACATTCTCAGCTTGCCAAGTCGGTCGATTTTCAAATAACTTTGTGCAATTGCATCAAACCACTTCATGCCATTTACATTTCCACATCCCTTCCATAGCTCCATCTTGCTTCCTCCTTATCAATGCAGGATAGGGATTTGATTAGTTGCGAGTGTCCAAGTGGATTTCGTGGCAATGGATACGAGTGTAAAGGTACTTCATACATCTCATCATATAATCAAAACTATTTTATCTTTTGATTTATGTTGTGTTGTGAATTTTACTGAAAGAGTCATTGCATATCTTGCTTTCATGTATCAGATGAAAGAAATATGATATGCATCTGTGTTGCTATTAATGATAAAGATGCAATCTTCCAAGAAATACCATCCATTTAACTGAAAGAGTCATGATTTTGCCGCTGTTTGTGTTGTTCAGTTGACTGAGAATGTTGGCTATCTTGGCGGCGAGCCCGTCATTGGGGAGGATGTTGCTGGGCTTGATGTCGCCATGAATCACCGGCGGATCGCAAGCGGCATGAAGGAAGTGGAGGCCACGGACGACGTCGAGCACCACAGCAAACCACCTCGCCCAATCCATCATCTTCGGGCACCGGCGTCCCAGCAGCACATCCTGGAGGCTCCCCTTTCGCATCAGATCGTAGATACTAGAGAAAAATGGTTGTGTTGCATCTTCTCTTTTGATACTTGTATATCTTAGATGGTGCTTGAAATAGTGTCCTTGCTTGGATTGGTACTGGGATGATGAGAAGGGATATATGATATACATTTTTTCTTTTTTGAAATATAATATACTCTTGCATTCGTGCAAAAAAGATTCATGTAGCAACCCCAAAATGGAGAAATATAGAGGTTGATACAAATACATTTCTTCTGATCCATGTCTTGATGTTTTCTATGGTTCAACTTGCATCTAATAAACATGTAAAAAATTGTCACTCATCTCAAAAGCCCATGTCTTGATTTTTTCTGCTCTGTATCAGGAGCTTGGCAACTTGTAGATGCTAGAGTTGGTTCAAAATGATGGAAGTCCTCGCAGTCCAAAATACTTCATTTTATGGAATAAGTTACAATGATAGAAAAAAAAGATATAAAAAATATTCAAAATGTTAATGGGAAGGGCTATTCAAAAATATTAATCCAAAATATCCAAAAATATAAAAAATATTCAAAATATCCAAAAAAAAATTATTCAATAGATTTTTTCATGTATTTAATTAGTAAGGGTAAAATTATAAATTTTTTCTGATTCCCATTACTTTTTTATTCATAACAAGTAGTATCAATAATAATTATACTCATTCTAGTATCTATACCAAGCACCATCAATCCAGTAATCATTTCCATTGCTATTAACCCCTCAATGAAAATCTATTACCATTTCTATTATAGAATATATACCAAACGTCCCTAGTAAAGGTCTTTTAGGTTCAAAATCCATCTTCAACAACCAAACATATGTGCTGAAGGATCCTCGTATTCATCGTGATTTACTCACTCTGGACACTCATGGGGCAAAGACCAGGGGGCCGTCGGGATGATGGTTCCACCTTCTGAATGAAGGATCCTCGTAGCTATCGTTTCTAAAATAATAGTCTTCTTTAAAGCTCAATTGAGCGACGCATTAGACATCCTTAATAAGTTCACCAAAAATTGATTATGATCATGACATTTGCATGTGAATCTTCAATAGTTAAAAGTTTTAAATATATTTTTTTATAATTTTTAATATACTATATCATAAATATAAAAATCTTCTATTGTCTCTAAAAAAAATTTTAAATTTTAGCATGCCTTCTGAACAAAAAATTTAAATCTCATATCCACACGTGGAGAGGTTATGTCGGTGCAAAACACGACAGTAGTTGCTATCTTTAGTTTTCTGGTAAATGACGTCTTATACAAATAAGTACAAAGGGTTCAAGAGAAACACAGGAAAAACAATTAATTATAAATCTGATTTAAAAATAAATCTGTCAAATTTAGAAATGACATATAAATATATAAATTTTGGTTGTGCCTCTAGTTATGGGCCAAACAGAGGCCCATAAAATTCGTAAGTAGTTTATATATCATAAAGGTTCGGTGCGGCACCAAATACCTGGATTAGTTCGGGAAGATGCGCATGGCCAAGTGCACCCACTTCAGCCTCCTCTGACCGCCAGGCCCCTACGGCTGTCCCACCTACCGGCCTCCTTCGGCACTTTGGTGGTCAAGGCCTGCCTCAAGGAGATGAGGAAGAGCCGGGTCAAGGCTTGTGGCATCATCTATTGTTAAGTCCCATATGAGTAGAAGAGGTGAATAGTTTTGATCATTTCTCATAATTGTTTTGTGTTCGTTGTTGTATGCATAGTGAAAATCTTGATTCAAACTTGACTCCACTGTTAAATTATATATTTTTTTATTGGAATTAGTCTTTAGGTTATGTTATTATTTTCTCTTTCAGTTTAGGATTTAGGATTTCTTAACCTATCAATATAAGACTATATTTTATTTTTTTCAAAAACATTTTTTTATATTTATCATGACGACTATTTTTTTTTCTTTTTCCATTTCTTAATTTCTACATGATAGTCTTCTTCTTCATAGTTTTGATAGTTCAATTGAAGGACTGTTAATTTGATTCATAGTTTTCGCGGATCTCTTCCTCTTTGATTTCATCGCCGATGTCGTTTCTTCTTCATGGTTTGGATTCAATGGTGGCATTTACTTGGTTGATTCAGTGGTGGGGGTTTTTTTTTTGGATTCCTAGACAGTTTTTGCAATCTATAATTGTTGCGTTATTTGTTTTTAGATTCCCTTGCATCTTTCCTCCCCAGCTCCTTGTGCTCGATGAATGCACAACCCTTTCCATGGATCATATTGATTCTTTTGAGTTATTTAGTTTATTGTCAAGGAAAGTTTGGGTCTTGTTAGATTATATGGTGCATTTGTATAATTCTTGATGGTTCCGATTCATAATCAAAATAAATCAATTTCGAAGGTTTCAAGAGATAACTATGCTTATTGTAAAAACAAGGGAGATTGAAGGTCACAATGTTTATTATTGTTGAATAACGGTAAACTACTGGAGCAATAATATCATTAGCAACAACCTGATCTGTATATGTTTGAGCAGTTTCAATAGTTCTTTGCTTCACAACCTTCTGCCATGTCAACTTTCTCTAATACAAGTTTTTCATCATCTAGTATTTCAGGTATATCTTCATCCTTGTGGGTTTGGACTCTGATGTCTCTCATCATATGTCACCTAATTTATCATTTTTTTTTCTTTTTCTTCCAGTTCACTATTGTGACTACTAATGGTACTCCTATGCCCTTAATAGGTATTGATTTTATTGTTACGCTAGTTTATCTCTCACATATGTTTATTATATTGCGAGTCTTACTTTAAATTTTATTTTTATTAGTCAATTATTTGAGTCTGGATACCTAGTTTTTTTATCCAATTATTATGTTTAGTTCCTGCGATCTTAGAAGTTAATTGAGACCGGCTATAGGCAAGGAGGACTCTATGTTTTAGATCAACTCAAAGTACCAAATATTGTAGCTTCGAGTGTAGGCTTACCTTCTTTTCGTTTGAATTGTTCATCTTCTGATTTTTGTTTGTGGCATTCTCGTCTAGATCATGTTTCAGTGTCTCGTTTGCGGTTGTTACCTTCTACAAGAGTATTAAGACCTTTAAAAGTTCTGATATTTTGATTGTAGTGGTTGTAAACTGATAAAATTGTCTATCTTATCTTTTTCTAAAGGTTTTTCTTTTCTCTGCTCCATTTGACCATATTCATTCTGATGTGTAGGGACTCTCTCCTATTCCTACAAAAGGAGGTCAAGATATTATGTTTCATTTATCGATAATTTGACTCGTTACTTTTGGATTTATCTTATGAAATACAGATCTGATTATCTTACCATTTTCAATAACTTTAGAGCTCTTGTGAAAACCCAACATTCTAGTGACATAAAGTACTTTCATTGTGATCTAGGAGGTGAATACACTTCGAATGAATTTTTATGCTTGCTTGCTTCTGATGGTACTGTTCATCAAACCTTATGTACAGATACTCTTGAACAGAATGGTGTGGTTGAACGAAAATATAGACATCTTGTTAAAACAACCCGTTCATTTCTATTGTTTACAACTGTTCCTGGTATCTTTTGGGGGGTAAGCAATCCTTACCGCTACTCATGTGATTAATAAAATTCCAACCTCACACAATTTAGGTCTGTCACCTTTCAAAAAATTGTATGATCATACTCCTACATATTCCTCTCTGTTTGTTTTTGGTTGTACTTACTTTGTCTTCGTCTACATGTAGAACGTAATAAATTAGCCTATTAGTATGTTCTGTGTGTCTTTTTGGGTTATAGTGTCGGTCAAAAAGGATATCGTTGTTTTGATCCCGTTAGTCAAAAATTATATGTCTCTCGTCATGTTATGTTTCGTGAGCAAATTACATTGATCCATTCAATATCGACATTGAGGAAGCTTACCCCACAGCTCCTACTGATAGCTTAACCGGATCTGGTACTTTGGTTCCTAAGACATCTGCTCCACGTACTCCTTCTGCCACTACTCAATCATGTTGGGGCAATCTATGGTCCGGTGTGACCATGTGTTTTGATATTTGGGCAAAGAGTTTAAGTTAGGTTTACCTGTGTGGTTTGATATGTGTGATTGAGTTTGCAGGACTTGATGAGTCACACATGGAGGACACATCCGAGGGACGAGAGCTGAGGGAAGAGGACTCCAAGGGTAAGCCGGGAAGTGGACTTCAAAGGGCACACATGAAGGGTGGCATGGAGGCAAGCCGAGGGCTTGCATGCGCATCCGAGGGACGATAGCCAGTGGAAGAGGACTTTAAGGGGCAAGCCAAGAGAGTGTACTTGAAGGCATACGTAAAGGAGGGTCTTCGGAGTGAGGGAGAGTGAATATGTAAGCTGGGCAGCCGACTGGGAATGGGTCAGTGGACTGCCAGCGGGGAGAACTCGAACTCACAGAAAGATCAGTCGACTGGTAATGGACCAGTCGACTGGTGGTCAGTCGACTGGTACTGGTGGTCAGTTGACTGCTCCTGGAACAGTCGACTGGTGTGGCCAGAAATTCGAACGTTAAGCTGTAACGATCGAATTTGAGTGGGATTAGTCGACTGGTAATGGACCAGTCGACTGATGGCGGTCTTCACAGCTTCGAGCTCTATTTAAGGGAGTTCGTTTAAGACTGTTTCTTCCTGACGAAATGAGCTTGGTTAGGGCTCATTAGTAGTCTTTGTGCTCAGGAAGTGTCGTTCGGGTTGTGGCTAGGTTTTTCCACCCACAAGGAGCTACACGAGCTAGCCGGAGGGCATCCCGGGAGTCATCCACCGACGGATCGGGATCGTCCACCTTACGGACAGCCGTGAAGTAGGATCTTTATCTCCGAACCACGTAAACGGTAACGTGTTAGCGATTGTTTGTTTTTATATTTAGTATTTTCGTTTGCGCACGCTAACATTGCAAGTAGAAAATCGAACTAAAGATATTCATCCCCCCTCTAGCTTGACGGTCACGGTCCTAACAAGTGGTATCAGAGCGAAGGTCGCTCATCTACGGACTAACCGTCGAGAGAGCAACAAGCTAGAGGAAATGACGATTGAAGACAAGTTGGGTGATAACATCAACATTCCACCTCCCTACGATCGCGAAGATTTTGACTATTGGAGGACGCGAATGAAGACTTGGTTTGGCATGGTTTGGGAGTGCATAATGGTACTAGAAGAGCCATTCGAAATTCCAAAAGATATGCATGGGAAAAGACTCCGACCTAGATATTGGAATAGAGAGCAACAAAGTCAATCAAAGGTAAATGAGAAGGTAATTGCAATATTAGTTGATATTTTGCCTAACAATGTATTGAGTGGTGTAGGTGAATACAAAAATGCATATGAGCTATGGGACAAGATGGGAGAATTTCATGAAAACCCTACACAAGCTCAAATAGTGGAAGAGCCCAAGGAAGCGAGATCAATGGCTCAAGAAGAGGAAGAGGAAAGAAATTCATCCATTGCATCAAGTGAAGTGGCTCAAGAGAGTGAGAGATCATCCACTTCATCAAGGGAAGAAGAAGAGGTCTCCACTTCAAGGATTGAGGGGGAGGAGAGACCCACTTCAATACCGGAGCAAGAGGAAACTCCTACCTCCACCAAAGCAAGAACAAAAGATCACATCATTTGCTTTGGATGCAATAAGAAGGGACACTACAAGAACAAGTGTCCATTAGGTAAAAAGGAGGTAAACCCTAAACCCGAGTCAATTCATTTAAAATCTAACATGGGTTGTAGGGAAAAGAATGAGAAAAAGCACATTAGGTGCTACACGTGTGGAGAGCTAGGGCATTATCACACCAAGTGTTCAAGAAAAGGAGAGCTCAAGAAAATGAAGCATTTGAGGAAATGGGAAAAGAAGGAGAAGAAGAGAAGGTTACATCAAGGGGGAGCTACAAGGGTAAGGGAAGTAATCCCTAACTTTAAGTTTAAATATAATTAATTCAAATTTAAACTCCTCCATGCATGATAGAAATAATGTCAATTATTTATCCATGCATAATTTTGGATTTAAATATCATGATAGGAGTAGGGTTAATATTATAGATTAAAACCCTAGGAAAATCATGCATCATGATAAATCCAATACCATTAAATCTAAGGACCAAGGCATTAATCCCAAGAAGGGGAGACACATGCCTAGAATGGGTAGGTCTAGGAATGTCCAAGGGGGACATGTTGATTCTAGGTTTAAGAACCTAGAAAGGGAAAATCAAGTTTTAAGGGCAAAGCTTGATAGGTTAGAGAAAAACCTAGATAGATTCACTATTGGATCTAAGGGTTTAGGTATGGTGTTGGGTGGTCTAAAACCCAACAATGGTAGATCGGGCTAGGATATCGATCTAAGGTCTCCGTTGCCAATGAAAAAAAATATGCTAGGATAGCATATAATTATGGCAAGGAGGGAAAATCCAAGAATGACAAGGGGATGCCATTAAAAGGGAAGAAAAAAGTCTTAACTAAGGACAAGGGGTCCAAAGTTAAGAAGATAAGTTCGTAGGTCAAGAGTCACCGAAGGTACCCCGGTATGACCTTGTGATGGTGAATGAGACACCTAGGGAGGTGGCTAGGGTTAAGAGCTCTAGGCGGAGCTCTAGCAGTCAAATTGGGAACCATGGTCTATGGATCCCGGAAGGATTCCTCTTGGAAGTCTAGATGGGTCATAGAGTGTGCCAAAGGAGTTGGAGACGGACTTGAGTCTCAATTCTTGGGGTTTGACACATTGGATTTGTGTATCATGCATGAAAATATGATATTGGAGTCATATAGCATAAAAGTTGATTTTTGATGTGTAAATGTCATATAAACAAATGTTAAGGATGCATTGTGGTTTGGTATGGGCAGTGACATCAAGAGGAGGTCAAAACTAGGACTTTAGGTCAAAGTTCAATTGAACCATTTAGCTAGTTTTGGGTTTTGTGTCAATCTTGGGATTGGTGATAGATACATGGTTGGGTATATTTTTCCCATGTAGATATGGGTATCACAAACCTCTCCACAAAATTTGAGAATTTTTGGAGATTTATAAAATTTCTGGTGCATTTCTGAATTTGGGTCAAAATGCTAAAATTAG
Organism: Boesenbergia rotunda; assembly: GCA_024364735.1. Lineage (NCBI taxonomy): Eukaryota > Viridiplantae > Streptophyta > Magnoliopsida > Zingiberales > Zingiberaceae > Boesenbergia > Boesenbergia rotunda. The sequence continues at coordinate 114,633 of JAGFNQ010007620.1, read as the reverse complement.
GTTTTTCAGAATATCAGTCGACTGGTAGATGGGGCAGTCGACTAATGTTGGCTGAAATGGTTTTTCAGCAGTCGAAAAGTGTCTTAAGGATATAAGACAAGTGTGTAATCTTATAAGGGGTTAGTACACTATGTTTATGATCATTCGGGGTTAAAAGATCCAATAGGAGGGAAATTGTTGGAGTCTTTTTGATGTGTAGCAAAGGGGGAGAAGCGTTGGGTTTAAGTGGGTAACCAAACACGTCTTTGCAAAGAAATCCTAGGTCTAGGGGGAGCTTAGGTAAAGGAGCATTGTTGCTAATTTGTGGCGTAAGGGGAACCTTAGAGAGGTTGTTAAAAAGCCTGTGTAAGTCAAATCTAGGGGGAGCCTTGGGAAGGTTTTAAAAAGCTCGTGTTGGTAAAAGCCCTAACTCTTGGGGAGGTTAGGTGTGGGGATGCCTTGTGATAGGATCCATGCATATTTGCTATTTATTTTACCTAACTTAAACGGATTGCCAAACATCAAAAACGGGAAAATTGTTGGGGCAATTTATGATCCGGAGTGACCATGTGTTTTGATGTTTGGGCAAAGGGTTTAAGTTAGGTTTACCTTTGTGGTCTGATATATGTGATTGAGTTTGCAGGACTTAATAAGTCACACATGGAGGACACATCCGAGGGACGAGAGCCGAGGGAAGAGGACTCCAAGGGCAAGCCGGGAAGTGGACTTCAAAGGGCACACGTGAAGGGTGGCATGGAGCCAAGCTGAGGGCTTGCGTGCGCATCCGAGGGATGATAGCCGGTGGAAGAGGACATCAAGGGGCAAGCCAAGAGAGTATACTTGAAGGCATACGTGAAGGAGGGTCTTCGGAGTGAGGGAGAGTGAATATGTAAGTTGGGTAGTCGACTGGGAATGGATCAGTCGATTGCCAGCGAGGGGAACTCGAACTCACAGAAAGATTAGTCGACTGGTAATGGACCAGTCGACTGGTGGTGAGTCGACTGCTCCTGAAACAGTCGACTGGTGTGGCTAGAAATTCGAATGTTAAGCTGTAACGGTTGAATTTGAGTGGGATCAGTCGACTGGTAATGGACCAGTCGACTGATGGCGGTCTTCATAGCTTCGAGCTTTATTTAAGGGAGCTCGTTTAAGGTTGTTTCTTCCTGACGAAATGAGCTTGGTTAGAGCTCATTAGTAGTCTTTGTGCTCAGGAAGTGTCATTCGAGTTGTGGCGAGGTTTATCCACCCATAAGGAGCTATACGAGTTAGCCGGAGGGCATCCGGGGAGTCATCCACCGACGGATCGATATCGTCCACCTTACGGGCAGCCATAGAGTAAGAGCTTTATTTCCGAACCACATAAACGGTAACGTGTTAGCGATTGTTTATTTTTATATTTAGTATTTCCGCTTGCGCACGCTAACATTGTAGGTAGAAAATCGAACGAAAGCTATTCACCCCCCCTCTAGATTGACGGTCACGGTCCTAACAAATCATCTTCTAAGATTGTGGATGATCCTTCTCTTCACCGTCGTCAGTCCACTCATGTTCGTGAGTCCACTAAACTGCCAGATTTTGTTTACTCTTATTATTCTCGTTCTTTTGTTTCATTTGTTGCATCTATTCATTGTCTTTCTTAGCCTATATCTTATAGAGAAGTTGTTCATAACATCCCACTTTGGCAGAATGTTATGGTTGAGGAACTAACTGCGTTGCATCAAACTCATACATTGTATTTGAGAGTATTGTCACCAGGAAAACACACTATTGGTTCTCATTGGGTGTATAAGATCATAACTAAATCTGATGATTTTATTGAATGGTACAATGCTCATCTTATTGCTAAAGGTTACTCTTAGAAATATGACATGGATTATGAGGAAACTTTTGCTTCTGTTATTAAAATAACCACTGTTCGCTTGTTAATTACTATTGCCTCTAATCGTCAATCGAAAATATCTCAGATGAATGTCAAGAATGTCTTCTTAAATGGTGATCTTTAAGAAGAAGTGTATATAGTACCTCCTCCTAGAGTTGCTCACCGACCTAGTGAAGTTTGCAGACATCGCAAAACTCTCTATGGACTTAAACAAGCCCCACATGATTGGTTTATGAAGTTTTTCATGGTGATTACCTCCCTTAATTTTCATCTCAGTAATCATGATTCATCTTTATTTGTCAAGTGTACGCGTGTAGGTCACATACTTTTATCTTTATATGTGAACGATATGATAATTACTGGACTTTGATGGAATTGAGTCTTTGAAGTTTGAATTAGCTCATTGCTCTGCTATGAAAGACTTAGGTTTACTATGCTATTTTCTGGGGATCGAGATTGACTCTTCTCCAAAAGGTTATCTCTTATCTTAGTCAAAATATATAGCTGATCTATTTGAGCGTGCGCGTCTCACTTACAACAGGGTAGTTGATACACACCTTGAGACTAATACTCGATACTCTCTATCAGATGGTTCTCCTTTGCCAGATCATAGCCTCTATCGTACAGTTGTGGGATGCTTGGTTTATCTTACTGTAGCTCGTCCTGATATTGCGTATGTTGTGCATGTGGTTAGTCAGTTTGTTACTACACCTATCATAGTTCATTGGGCTGTTGTTCTTCGCATTCTTCGGTATCTTGGGGAACTCAATTTTAGAGTCTTTTATTCCCTTCTACCTACTCATTAGAGTTGGTGCATACTCTGATATTGATTAGGTAGGCAACCCTACGGATTATAAGTTCACCACTGGCTTCTGTATTTTTCTTAGAGATTCTCTTATCTTTGGAAAAGTAAAAAAGCAAGATGTCATTTCCAAATCTTCCACAGAGGCTGAGTATCATGTCATGGCTATCACCACTTGTGAGATTGTCTTGTTACATTGGTTGCTTGCATATATGAAAATTTTTCTTCATTGTGATAATCAAATTGACATTCAAATTGCACGCAAATATAGTTTTTCATGAGAAAAAGAAGTATATTGAGATTGATTATCATTTTACTCATTATCATCTACAGCTTGGCAATATCACACTACCTTTTGTTCCTTCCTCGTCGCAGATAGTTGATATGTTTACCAAGGCTCATTCCACTTCACGCTTCTATTTTTGTTTAACAAACTCTCAATGCTTCTAACTGTAGCATGGTAAGTTTGAAGGGGGATGTTAGCTTATATATATTTTATTAGAATTTACCTTCAGGGTATTTTAGTCTTTTCTCTTTCAGTTTAAGATATAAGATTTCTTAACCCATCTATATAAGTCTTTGTATTCTATTTTTCCAAAAACACTTTTTGAGATTTATCATGACGACTACCTTTTCCCTTTTTTCTTTTTCTTAATTTCTACATCCACATGCACTACACTTTAGTTTACTTGGTATTCACCTTTTTGAGGTGACTAATCAAAGGGTTCACACCAGCGATCTTCTTTCACTATGAACTCTCTCATTCTTAGAACATTTTGAAGGCGAAGAAGCCTCTACAAACTCATTCTTACAAGAACAACAACAAGAAGACAACATAAATATAATCAAAAATAGCTTTACAATCAAAACTTTTCTTGCCTTGTTCTCTTGTTGCTACTAAATGTCTCTTGTTGTCTTGGAAATACAGTAGCACTTCGAGTCAGAATCTCTAAGAACTGACCTGTTGAAATTTCCACAAAACTCCCTTTTCTAAGGTTGCTTTTTGGGCAGAAAACACCTCCTAATTGATTGGTCTTACCCTCAATCGATTGTCACATTAGATTTAACCGTTTAAACCTGCAGAACAACTTTTTTTTCTCCTGACCAATTGATTGGTGAGTCATACCAATTGATTGTCAACTCTCAATCGATTTAGTGAAGCGATTCCAAAGGCTTCGGTTATCACAAGAAGTCACTCCCAATCGATTAGCCTAATCGATTGATCATGCTGAATCAATTAGGTCAATCAATTCAGCAACCTTCTTTCCTCGTGTAAAACCTTGTTAATCAATTGATCAATCAATTCTAAACCCTACTGTACTCTCGAGAAAACACAACCAATCGATTTGCCCAATCAATTACTTTGGGCAAATCGATTACTCTAATCGATTACCCAATGCTAAATCTGGAATCCGAGTTTAAGGTTTACCAATCGATTGTCACCTGAAGTCAATTGATTAATAACCCAAAATTCAGCCTTTTTAAGACTGAATTCACATCTTACCTAGTATCTGGTTACTTTAACCTACTAGGACTTCCTCTGTTTAACATTCAATCATCCATGATTTATTGAGACTTTCCATTGCCCATCATCCAATCATCCGTGACCTAATAGGACTTCTTCACCAGGTGTCCGGTCCTCCTTGACCGACGTGAATTTTTTCACCAAGGGTCTAGTCGACTTTTGACTCACTTGAACTTTCTCACCATGTGTCCTATTAACTTTTGACCCACATGAACTTTTTTTTATAACTTTCATGTTAGACTTCCGATCACTAAGTACCCGGTCAACATTGACTCACTTGGAATTTGCTCTTGCCGACCTTCCAGTTGAACTTTTCCTTGCTAACTTTCCGTTGGATATTTCCCTTCTCAACTTCTCATTGGACTTTCTACACCATCAAGTATCCGATCAACAACCTTATTCTACTTGACTTCTCTCTCACATATGGATCAAACATTTGAACCCAAGCCTGAGTCAACCTGTATGTCAATCTTGATCCTAGGTCAATTGCACCAATACCTATGAGAAGAAGAAGTGGAAGCGACACCACCCGATGCTTCCACCACCCTCAGGGGAGTTCATCAGTTGCAATTGTTGTTGCAGCAACTTCAACTGCTTGGTTTATAATCTTTTAACATTAATATTAATTTTATTGATTGTGATTGCCATAGTAAAGAGAGTGTTTTTTATCATGAAAATAATGAATTACAAATAGTGTAATTGAAGATGATTGGATGGATGATAAATTTATTATCTATATAGAGAAAGATATATTTTTAACCGTATATATATTTTTAACATTTGATAATGAAATTATTGTATTTCAAAATATAAAACTCTAAAAGAATAATTATAAAGTTATAATTATTTGGTGTATAATAAGATTTATTTTACTGCTATGAACAAGAAAAAAATTGTAATTAATTGATAATTGATACTATCAGCATGATGATAATATTCCAAGTATGAGCCCCTAAAACTATGTTGTAATGATAAAATATTTTTATAGTTAACAATTAATTAAGTATTCATGGGTCAATTACAACTATAGTACAATGTGAAACTAATTTCTTGAAAGATAAATATGAAATGATGGTTGTGGAGTAACGCGTAATTTGTACTTCCTGATATATCCTAATGGTCAATAGAAATTTTCTATGGAGTTGAGTCTCTTTTAATTAATCGATTTGATATATATATATATATATATATATACGAATTTGATATCCTGTCCGACGTTTCCTGCACGATCAAGAGCGAAATCCGACGTTGGCAATTTAACGTGCACTCTCACTTACATATAAAATTTTTAGCTCTTTCCTCTTTCATATGCATGTAATATATTTTATTCTCTAAATAATGATTGTAGCAGTTACTATATAGTTGTAGCAGCTACATAGATAGTAACTACTACAATTGTTATAACAGCTATTATGTAGTAGTTGCTATAAATTAGCTACTATGCTATAATTGCTACAACTACTATAGCTGTTGCTACAGTAGTTGTAGTAGCTACTTTGTTGCAGAGTAGTTCTAGCAACTGCTACATAGTAGCTGCTACAACTATAATTGCTACAACAGTTGTAGCAATTACTACATAATAGTTATTGTAGTAGTTGCTACAATTGTTATAGCAACTACTGTATCAACTGCTACATAATAGCTATTACATTAGTTATAACTGCTTCTATATAGTAGTTGCTATAATTGTGTAGCAGCTACTATAATTTTGTAACAGCTACTATATACTAGCTGTGATAACTACTATAGCAGCAGTTGCAACAATTAAAACAGCTACTATACACTTATGCATGACTATCGCGCATAAGTGTGCATGTAGTAGTGACTAAGTAGTAGACACGTGCGACAATTGAATATACAGATCCTGGATGTAATTAATTTTTATGTTTGCATTAGGACATCTATATTAGTTTGAACATTAATATATATTATATTTTCAAAAAAAAAATGATGGATACTCATTATATTAATATTTCTCTCTAAATATCCACTCATTCATCTTTATTTTTTAAATTTAAAATTTAATTTCTTTTTTTTATAATCTCATTAATAATGCCCAATTTTTTGAATATCGTTAATATATATAAGTGATATAATACTCATCCATATTAATTATAATATCATCATAAATGTTATAATATCTCAATATTAACATTTATTGATAGTAAAAAATGAAATCATCATCCAGCGACTTTTTTAAAATGACTCTCTATTATTTAAAGAGAGATAAATTATTAAGATTTTCGCTCAACACCAACAATGCTTGTAAGAAAAAGGTGAGACAATCAATAAAATATTTCGCACTATTTAAAAATCGACTCCATGATAATAATATTTTTAGTCCATGGAAGCCTGTATTAACGCCCATGGTCATTATGGATATTATTTATTAGGTCGGTAATGACTTGTAAAAACATTAACTAATGTCTTGCGGTGAAAGTTTAACCTAGACATGTCAACTCGAGCATGGAGGTTGACGTACACCTTGTCCACGATGTGTAATTTTCTCCCCCGCATCACGCGCGCGTGACGAATAAAAACTTGTTCCTTTAACTTGTCGACCAAGATTTGGGCTCGTGGCATGACCAGATCCGAGGTTTTTAGAACTTTTCACACGTGCTGTCAATAGGCAAAGAGAGGCTATTGTTTATTCACTTATTCCAATTAATAGTTTAATTAATTAGTTTTAAATAATTAATTGATTAATTTCTCTTATATTTTTCAATCAATTCTTAAAAAATTATTTGATTTCTCAATTTATTTCTCACTCCCTACTTGATTAATTCTTACGTGTTCATGTTCATGAATTTAACTAGCATGTACAACCAATATTTTAGTTCCAATCCTTTAAAACTAATTTTCCAATCAATTCATTAATCTCTGGTGGGGATGTCCTTTTCCAAACTAATTCAATGACCATCTTATGTTTAATCATCTAATCGTAGTTATAGGTCCCACGGAATCGACTAATGATTAATGTATTAGTGTTGTCATCATGAGGTACGAGAGTCAAAATTTGACAAAACCAGTGTGTTCGTCCTCCCCACATGCTAGTTACAGCATCCGAGTTAATAGCCCCGATGATTTACCTTGTTCGTGTTGACCCTAGGATGGGTTAGCGGGAGCGCTGGGGATGAATAGTATTTTAGAAATCTAAAAGAAAAGAAAAATAGTCGTCTTTATAAATCTAAAAGTATTTTAGAAAAAAAGAAATACAAAATCTTATATAAATGGGTTAAGAAATCCTAAACTCTAAACCGAAAAGGAAAAACTAAAATACCCTAAAAGCTATAAATAAATAATTAAAATATATACAATATAACATCCCCCTTCAAACTCACGATGCCACAACTAGAAGCATTAAGAGTTTGTCAAATAAAAAATGAAAGTGTGAAGCGGAATGAGCCTTAGTAAACATATCAGTTTTCTACAGCGAGGAAGGAACAAAAGGCAGTGTGATAGTGTCAAGCTGTAGATAATGACGAGTGAAATGATAATCAATCTCTATATGCTTCGTTCTCTCATGAAAAACTATATTGCGGGCAATCTGAATGACACTCTGATTATCACAATGAAGAGTAGTAGGTTGCCGAAGAAAAATTCTCATATCTGCAAGCAACCAACATAGCCAAACAATTTCACAAGTGGTGGTAGTCATGACACGATACTCAGCTTCTATGAAAGATCTGGAAATAACATCTTACTCTTCCAAGAGATAAATGAATCCCCAAGAAAAATACAAAAGTCGGTGGTGGACTTACGATCCGTAGAGTCACCTGCCTAATCAGCATCAGAGTAAGTGCATAACTCTAACGAGGAAGTAGAAAAGAATAAGAAACTCTGAAACTGAGTTCCTAGAAGATACCGGAGAATACGAAGAATAGCATCCCAATGAACTGTAGTAGGTGCAACAACAAACTGACTAATCACATGCACAACATACGCAATATCAGGATGAGTCACAATGAGATAAACCAAACTTCTCACAATTGTACGATAGAGGCTAGGATCTGGTAAAGGAGAACTATATGATAGAGAGTACAGAGCATTAGTCTCAATAGGAGTATCAACTACCTTGTTGTCAGTGAGACACGCACGATCAAATAGATCAGCTATATATTTTGACTGAGATAAGAGATAACCTTTTGGAGAAGAGACAATCTCGATCCCCAAAAAATAGCGTAGTAAACTCAAGTATTTCATAGCAAAGCAACGAGCTAATTCAAACTTCAAAGACTCAATTCCATCAAAGTCATCACTAGTAATTATCATGTCATCTACATATAAAGATAAAAGTATACGACTTAGCACGTGTACACTTGACAAATAAAGCTGAATCATGATTATTGGGACGATAGCCAAGAGACGTAATCATCGTGGAGAACTTCGTAAACCAAGCACGAGGTGCTTGTTTAAGTCTATAGAGAGCTTTGCGAAGCCTGCAAACTTCACCAGATTGGTGAGCAACTCCAGGAGGAGATATCATATACACTTCTTCTTGAATATCACCATTTAAGAAGGTATTCTTAACATCCATCTGAGATATTTTCCATCGACGAACAGAGGCAACAACAATTAAGTTACGAACGGTAGTCATTTTAGCAACAGGGGCACAAGTTCCTTATAATCCATGTCATACTCCTAAGAGTAACCTTTAGCAACAAGACGAGTTTTATATTGTTTAACAAAACCATCAAATTTAGTTTTGATCTTATCGACTAAACGAGAACCAATGACGCGTTTTCCTGGTGGCAGAGGTACTAGATCCCAAGTATGTGTATGATGCAGAGCAGTTAATTCTTGGTGCATAGCATTCAGCCAAAGTGGGTTATCAACAGTTTCTCTATAGGACAAAGGCTCGAAAAGATTATGAATAGAGGTGACAAAAGAAGTAAAAGAACTAGAATAACAAGAATAAGCAAAATTAGGTAGTTTAGTAGACTTACGAGGATGTGTAGACCGACGAATAGGATTATCCACAATCTTGTCAGGTGATGGAGTCACAGGAGGGGGAGGAGGAGGAGACATCTCGAGAGTACCAGATTCAGCAAAGCTATCATGAGGAGTTGTGGGAGAAGCTTCATCGGTGTCAGTACTAAAGGAATCAATGCGAATAAGATCTGCATGTGTCATATCATATGATAGAGGAGGTATGAAGAAGAAAGGAATATGCTCAAGAAACACAACATGACAAGAAACATAATTTTTTACTGACTGAATCAAAATAACGATATCCCTTTTGACCAACATCATAACCAAGAAAGACACACAAAGCATACTTAGAGGACAACTTATCACGCTCGACGTGTGGTCGTAGAACAAAATAGGTACAACCAAAAACACGTAAAGATGAATAATCAAGAACGCGATCGTACATATTTTGAAAAGGAGAAAACATGAATAATGAGAAGTTGGAATATTATTAATTACATAAGTAGTAATAAGAACTGTGATAGGGTTAAATGAGCCCTGGCCAGGACGAAGGATGAAGAAGCTGCTCGACACGCCAGCGGTAGCTTGAGACAACCCTCCTTCCTGGGTCCCGGGAATCCCCGAGGGCGACGCGCCCGGGAAGGGCCGAGGGAGATCCCTCTCGGGGAGCTCCCCGGGAGGTTAGGTCCCGAGAACCCCTCGGGAGCTATGGCAGGTGAAAACCCCGAGCTCTCCTCGGGGGGCGGAGTCTCCACAATAACCGACCTCAGATACTAACCCCCCTCGGGGTACGGATAAGCACCCCCCGTCAGAACAGGTCTTCATGGCCCCAGAATTTCGCAACGGGTCGAAGACAATAATGGTGCAGACCATTTCAAAGGATATCCCATGATCACCGAACGAGGGGGGACGTGGCTTATGTACGAGAGATGCGGCACCGGCCAAGGGTCATGTCTAGCCCGTCACCATCGTTATAAAAGGTAGTCTAACCCCTCCGGTACGGGGGTTAGGCATTCTCAACTCTAAACTTCTCCTTTACTTTTCACAAACCTTCCTTCTAAACAGTTACTGACTTGAGCGTCAAAGTGGACTCCGCCGAACCTCTGCCGGCGTGTCCCCTAACGCTTGTGTTAACTTCGCAGGACCCAAGTTCCTCCCTATCTCAGCAACCACCACAGGGGCAAGCTTCCGTACCTGGCCATCGTCGTTGACTCTTTCCGGAACAAACTGCTTCTTCTCAATAGACACTAGGAACATCTGCAGATAATAAGAATGAGCAGACTGTCTCAACAAGATGTTTATACTTTCTCTCCGCAACCCCATTCTATTTAGGTGTTTCTCAACGCGAGGTTCAATGTATTATACCTTCTGATGCAAGTAAACAAGAAAAAGCATTGGAAGTATACTCACCCCCTAAATCACAACGAAAATGTTGGTGCAGAAAACACCCAAGTCGAACCTGAGTTTTGATAATGGCAACAAGGCTCAAAAGTTAAGTCTTATTTGTTATCTAACATGTTACTCAAGTGTGCAGGAAAAGTCCTAGCGAAGGACTGCTAGGCACTGGCAAAGGAATGCCAGGGGAAAAAGCCCTAGCGAAGGACTGTTAGGCACTGACGAAGGAATGCCAGAGTAAAAAGCCCTAGCGAAGGACTGCTAGGCACTGGCGAAGGAATGCCAGGGTATTGAAGCCCTAGTGAAGGACTGCTAGGCACCAGGCGAAGGGCAGCTTGGGACTGAAGACCTAGCGAAGGAATGCTAGGCACCGGGCGAAGGACAGCTTGGTATCCAAGACTTGGCGAAGGACCGCTAGGCAAAAGTCCAACCAAAGGAGCGGTTGGCATCAGGTACATTCTCCCGAGAGGAGTAGGTGAGGACGCGTTCCCCGTCGAGGGAACAGTAGGCGTCGGTTCGACCTAGGGCTCCATTTTAGAGGCCCAAAGTCAGAACCAAGACAACTAAGGCTGTATAAACTAACACATTATTATTTTATGTTATTTTGGACTAACCCTGGATACAGGACCAAAGGAACGAGTGTCTGCAGCTCAAAGAGCCTCAAAGGAGTGAGGCAGTGGCTGAGTAGGGCGCCCGGAGTGTCCCGGGCGCCCCCAAGGTGCATACAAAACAATGTAAGTAAGGAAGGCTTCAAACAGCTGCTGGGCGGGGCGCCCCCACTGCTCCCGGGCACTCCCAGCGTCCCAGGCGCCCCAAGTGCAAGCCTACGAACCAGAAGCCAGCGAAGCCAAGGGATAAGCTTTGACCCGGTCAATACGGGCGCCCCCAGCGTTCTGGGCGCCCCGGTCAAGACTTGATCCCGAGTCTTAAGGGATCAGAGCTGACCGAGAAGGAAGTGGATCGACCGACACGTGGGGGGTGCCCCCGACGTCCCGGGCGCCCCCAGGGCCTATAAAAGGACCCTCGACGCAAGGCTTCAAGGAATCACAACTTCCAACGCTGTAACGTTCTTCTGCTCCTGCGCTTCGCTCCAGAAACCTTCCAACTCGACACGAAAGCGCCGATGACGTCCCTCTGCTCCGAGAAACATCCCATATCGGACGTCGGTAACGAAGAACTAATTTTTTATTTCCGTTATACTACTACTGTACTAGAACTGTAATCTTTTGTAAGAATCTTTGCGCGATTATAGAATTGCCCTCAGTAAACGGTCAACGACCGTGGGCCTTGGAGTAGGAGTCGACCCAGGCTCCGAACCAAGTAAAATCGATCGTGTCTCTATGTGATTTTATTTTCTTAATTTCCGCTGCGTACTTGCTCTAAGTTTTTTCGAAAAACGTTAACGATATTCACCCCCCTCTATCGTTTCTCTCGATCCAACAAGTGGTATCAGAGCGGGGAAGTTCAAATTTAGTGCAACCACCAGTTTGAAATTTTTTTTTCAGATTTATTCTTTTTTTTTTGTTTGAATTTTTTCTAATAT
>JAGFNQ010007620.1:0-100763 GCA_024364735.1 Boesenbergia rotunda | reverse complement strand
CCAAAACTCCGAGTCGAATCCCTCCGACAGGAAGTAAAACTCCTGAAAGAGGGAGCTGACTCTAAACCCTTAACCGAGAAGGTTCAAGAAGGAACTCCTACTCAAGTTGAAAAACTTGAGAAAGGAGAACTCCTCCCTGAAAACTCAGGTTAAGGATCTTAGATCAGCTTTAGAACGATTCACTCTGGTTCCAAGGGTCTTGACATGATTCTTGGAAAACAGAAATCAGTTCTAAATCGATCCGGACTTGGCTATAGAACCAAATCCCGACAAAGATCTTACTTTGCTGTACTGAATCAGTCCAGAGTAAAGTTCAGGCATGGGTACCTAAACTGTACCTGAACAAACCAACTGGATCAAATCAGTATTGGATCCCCAAGGACAAGATTCACATCTTGCCTAACCATCACCGTGGCTTTAGTCCAGGGGGAGCCAAACTGAAAACAATATTTATTGTTAGATAAAATTTAATTCTTGCAATTGCTTGATTGATTGTTTATTTAAATTTCTGCAATTTACCATGCTTAGACTTAGGAATGGTTAGTATAAGGACTGAACAAACTTAACTGAAACTTGACAACATAGTATTGGGTGGAGGTGAGATGATAGTACGTTAGGGAAACCAATTCTAATAAGATCAAGTTACTTGGTCTCTTTAGACTGGTGAAACTAGCCGAAGCTACCGATCCAAAACCCAAACTAGTTAGACCAGAAATTTTTCAAAGATTAATTTTGAAAATGAAATTTCATTAAAAGGCTTTGTCAAGGAAAGGGTGATGATCCAATAAGGCTACGGCCAAAGAAGGCCTAGTGCCTCGCCAAGACCTGGAAGCCAATTTTTGAATTCAAATTCAAATTATTTTTTGTCAAATTCAAATCTAACACAAATTTTCAGTTATATAGATTCAAACATCTTTTCAAAATAAATTAATTGTTTTCAAAATTAATTAATTTTCAAAAAAATTAATTGTTTCAAAATTAATTTTCAAAATAAACTTTTAAAATTCTAACTATCAAAACCTGTCTCACAAACCTATAAGGCTAACGTGATTGAAAACCCTAGATTTGGGTGAGACAGACTAGGCAGTGAAACTCAATTTAAGCTATTCCTGACTCTAATTGGATCCAAATCAAAAAACTCTTTATGTGTAGGAACATAAAGATTTGGACCAATGGATGTTGGATAGCGGTTGCTCCAGACACATGACTGGAGATAAATTGAAGTTCACCAAACTCAAGTTCAAGAACCTAGGCTCAGTGGCATTTGGCAACAATGCTACACTCAAGGTAATTGGGTCAGGTAATATTGAACTTAAATCTGACTTTGTTATTAAGAAAGTTCTTTTGGTTGAAAACTTCAATTTTAACTTGCTTAGCATAAGTCAGTTATGTGATTCTGGTTATATAGTCACTTCAACAATTCTAACTGCCTGATTAGAAATGTACAAGACTCAGAAATCATGCTTAAGGGCACTAGGAAAAATAATGTATACACTATAAACCTTCCCTAGTACCCAAATGTATGTTAACTCAGTTAGAACAATCAAACCTCTGGCATAGGAGACTAGGTCACCTAATCTGAGAACTATCTCAAAAATCACCCAACTTGGCTTAATCAAAGGTATCCCCAAAATTAAAAACAATGAAAACCTAATATGTGAATCATGTAATCAAGGTAAACAAACCAAATCTAATCACAAACTAATCCAATCTGACCTAACTCAAACCACATCTCTTGAGCTCCTGCACCTTGACCTATTTGATTCACATGGAGCCAAGTCACTAAGCGGGAACCGATACTGCTTAGTAATAGTTGATGATTACTCTAGGTTCCTGGGTTAGGTTTCTAAAAACCAAAGATGAAACCCTAAACCTATTTAATGAATTCTGTAAATTAATTGAAAATCAAAACGATACTAAAATTAAAAGACTTAGGAGTGACCACGGGGGAGAATTTGAAAATCAACGGTTCGAGGAATTCTGTAAGGTAAATGGGTATTTACATGAATTTTCATGTCCTAGAACCCCCAACAAAATGGGATAGTCGAAAGAAGAAATAGAACATTACAGGAAGCCGCTAGGGCTATGCTCAACGAATTTAACTTAGCAAACCAATATTGGGCAGAAGCGATTAGTACGGCTTGTTACATCCAAAATAGGGTTCTGATTAACAAGCGACACAACAAAACACCCTATGAACTGTACTACCATAGACTCCCAAATCTACACTACCTAAGGGTCTTTGGATGCAAAGTCCATATCCTAAACACCAAAGACTATTTAGGAAAATTTCAGTCCAAGTCAACCCCAGGTATCTTCCTAGGATACTCAACCACAAGTAGAGCCTATAGAGTTTACAACAAACAAACTAAGAAAATTGAAGAAACAACAAACTTAATATTTGATGAAGAAATCAACTCAACATCTGAAAATCCAGACCTAACTTCATCAAATTCTGATCAAGAAAATAATGAACAAATTATTGAACCCTTAAACGAACTAACTATTGAACCAATTAATGAGTCAACTGAACCAATTATTGAACCAATAAATGAACCAGCTCAAAGAGTCGAATCAAATAGTGAACTAAACCGACCAGTCGGACCTGAGGCTGAACCAAGTTCTAGAAGAACCAAGAAACCCAGACCTAGTCACCCAACCGATCAAATTGTGGGTGATCCAACTCTAGGAGTCAGGACTAGATCCTCCTATAGAAACCTTAGTCAAATAGCTATGATATCAAAAATTGAACCCAAAACTATAGAGGAAGCCCTACCTGATCCTGATTGGATCATAGCTATGCAAGAAGAGCTAGCTCAATTGAGAGAAACCAAGTCTGGGAATTATACCTAAACCTGAGGGCAAATCCGTCATTGACACTAAGTGGGTTTAGGAATAAGTTGAGTGATCAAGAGAAAATAGTCAGAAATAAAGCCCGCTTAGTAGCAAAGGGTTTCAGCCAAGTAGAAGGATTAGATTACGACGAAACATATGCCCCAGTAGCTAGACTTGAGTCCATTAGGATGTTACTGGCCTTTGCATCCCATAAAGGATTTAAGCTATACCAAATGGATGTAAAGTCAACTTTTCTAAATGGATTCATTAAAGAAGAAGTTTATATAGGACAACCCCCTGGGTTTGAGGACTTAGAAAGACCTAACCACGTTTACAAACTTACTAAGGCACTATATGGGCTAAAACAAGAACCTAGGGCCTGGTATGAACGTTTATCAACTTACTTAATCTCTAAAGAATTTAAACAAGGACAAATTGACTCAACCTTATTTATTAAAACCCTAGAAAAAGATATATTTATTGCCCAAATTTACGTAGATGACATAATCTTTGGGTCCACCAACTCGAAATTTCTAAAAGAATTTGTTAAAATAATGGAAAACGAATTTGAAATGAGCCTAGTTGGTGAACTTAACTTTTTCCTAGGCTTACAAATTAAACAAACTAAGGATGGAAACTATGTCCATCAATCCAAATATGCTAAAAAGTTAATAAAGAAATTTAAAATGGATAACTCTAAAAGCATAAGTACCCCCATGACCACTAATGTAAAAATAGATAGTGACCCTGATGGTAAACCAGTGGACCTTAAACTCTATAGAAGTATGATAGGTAGTCTACTGTACCTTACAGCCAGCAGACCTGACATTCATTTTGCTGTAGGGATGTCTGCTAGATACCAAACCTGTGCTAAAGAAACGCACTTAGCAGCCCTAAAAAGAATACTAAGATATGTAAAGGGTACCCTAAATGTAGGGATTTGGTATCCTAGAACCTCAACCTTCAATTTGTCAGGATACTCGGACTCTGACTATGCTGGGTGCAAATTAGATAGAAAGAGCACGAGTGGAAGCTGTCAACTGTTAGGAAATAGTCTAGTATGTTGGTGCAGTAGAAAACAACACTGTGTAGCTTTATCCACAACTGAAGCTGAATATGTTGCCTTAGGAGAATGTGTAGCTCAACTTTTATGGATGATGCACACTCTTAAGGACTTCCAGCTCAACTACACCCAAACTCAAGTATTTATTGACAATATAAGTTCAATTAATCTAACTAAGAACCCAATCCAACATTCCAGAATCAAACATATAGAAGTCAAATATCACTTTGTAAGAGACCATGTAGCCAGGGGTGAAATAATACTTAAGCATATAGACTCAAAATCCAACTTAGCTGATATATTCACAAAACCCTTACCTAAGTCTGAGTTCAGCTCACTAAGAAGGCAGTTAGGATTGTGCTCTGTACAATAGGTTAACTCTACTTTATGATTTTCTTACTGCTTTACTTGATTTAAAAATCAGTTTCTAAAAGAATTTGAAAAACTGTGTTACTTAATTTCAAAATCAGTTTTCTTAAAAAAAATTTTAAACTTAGTTTTATTTCAAAACTACCCCCTTTCAAAACTAGGGCTTTTTCGCAAATGGACTTAGCCTAGGCCCTAACCCTAGAACTGCATGCACCTATAGATTTAGAAGCCAGCATCTCACAAACACCTTAGGGTACTTTTGATTGATAACCTAGAATGGGTTGAGATGCTTAGGTCTTTGCCTTAATTCAAGATGTATTAAGTCAGTGCATCTGCAGTAATTGGGGCACTAAATACAATTTACAGAGCAATCAAGTTAAGTGTCAAGTTTAGAAAATTTAACTTGAACAGAAACACTTAACTTGACTAACCCTAGCAAAAACTACTGTTTATAACAGTTAGTAAGTAGCTAATTGGGTTAAACAGGTCCCTACAAGAGAAAATTAACTGATTTGGTTTAAGTCTTATCATGAATTGGTTCAGTACAGCAAAATCATGCAAATATTTTCCTTTATGAAAGTTATTTCATTCATGCAATTTAATTTCTGCTATATTTATCTGTTTTTGATATATGGCAAAGGGGGAGAGATAGGAAAGGAGAGAGTTTAAAATTTTCTAGCTCAAAATTTTTTTTAACTCTATCCTTTATTCAAAAAGTTTTTTTTTAAACTTTTCTAAGTACTTAAGCTTTTTAAACTTTTCTGAGTACTTAAGCTTTTCAAAACTTTTCTATGTAGTTAAGCTTTTCAAAATTTTCCAAGGACTTATATTTTTCAAAATTTTTCAAACTCTATCTTTAATTCAAAAAGTACTAAGTACTTAAGTTCTCAAATTTTCAAAATCTTACTAAGTACTTAAAATCTCAAAAATTTTACTGAGTTCTTAAAGTTTCAAAATCTTATTAAGTACTTAAGTTTTCAAAAATGCTAAGTACTTCAAATTAATGGTTCTTAAAAGTTTCCTAAGAACTTAAAACTGAAGTTCTTTTTAAACTCTAAGTACTTAAAATTAAAGTGTTCAAATTTAACGTACTTTAAAACTTAAAGTTTTCAAAACTATTGAGTACTTTAAACTTAAGGCGTCAAAATTTCCGGTACTCAAAACTTAAGTTTTCAAAGCTCTTCTTAAAGTTTCCAAAATCTGTCAAAGTGGTTAAATTTCTAAAGTACACAACGAAAATCATTTTGGCTTTAAAACTTAAATTTTTCTAAGTTAAAACCATTCTTTAGACTTAGAAACTATGTTCAAAAACCCCATGAATTTTTGAATTTAGGGGGAGATTCCTTCCAGGGGGAGGGAACAAAAGGTAATTTATATGCTTTGATTAAACTTAACTTTTTTGAACCAGGGTTGCCATAAATCAAAAAGGGGGAGATTATTGGTGCAGAAAGCACCCAAGTCGAACCTGAGTTTTGATAATGGCAACAGGGCTCAAAAGTTAAGTCTTATTTGTTATCTAACATGTTACTCAAGTGTGCAGGAAAAGTCCTAGCGAAGGACTGCTAGGCACTGGCAAAGGAATGCCAGGGGGAAAAGCCCTAGCGAAGGACTGCTAGGCACTGGCGAAGGAATGCCAGGGTAAAAAACCCTAGCGAAGGACTGCTAGGCACTGGCGAAGGAATGCCAGGGTACTGAAGCCCTAGTGAAGGACTGCTAGGCGCCAGGCGAAGGACAGCTTGGGACTGAAGACCTAGCGAAGGAATGCTAGGCACCGGGCGAAGGACAACTTGGTATCCAAGACCTGGTGAAGGACCGCTAGGCAAAAGTCCGACCAAAGGAGTGGTTGGCATCAGGTACATTCTCCCGAGAGGAGTAGGTGAGGACGCGTTCCCCGTCGAGGGAACAGTAGGCGTCGGTTCGACCTAGAGCTCCATTTTGGAGGCCCAAAGTCAGAACCAAGACAGCTAAGGCTGTATAAACTAACACATTATTATTTTATGTTGTTTTGGACTAACCCTGGATGCAGGACCAAAGGAACGAGTGTCTGCAGCTCAGAGAGCCTCAAAGGGGTGAGGCAGTGGCTGAGTAGGCCGCCCGTAGTGTCCCGGGCGCCCCCAAGGTGCATACAAAACAATGCAAGTAAGGAAGGCTTCGAACAGCTGCTGGGCGGGGCGCCCCCGTGCTCCCGGGCGCCCCCGCTGCTCCCGGGCACCCCCAGCGTCCCGGGCGCCCCCAAGTGCAAGCCTAAGAACCAGAAGCCAGCGAAGCCAAGGGATAAGCTTTGACCCGGTCAATCCGGGCGCCCCCAGCGTTCCGGGCGCCCCGGTCAAGACTTGATCCCGAGTCTTAAGGGATCAGAGCTGACCGAGAAGGAAGTGGATCGACCGACACGTGGGGGGCGCCCCCGACGTCCCGGGCGCCCCCAGGGCCTATAAAAGGACCCTCGACCCAAGGCGTCAAGGAATCACAACTTCCAACGCTGTAACGTTCTTCTGCTCCTGCGCTTCGCTCCAGAAACCTTCCAACTCGACACGAAAGCGCCGACGACGTCCCTCTGCTCCGAGAAACATCCCATATCGGACGTCGGTAATGAAGAACTAATTTTTTATTTCCGTTATACTACTACTGTACTAGAACTGTAATCTTTTGTAAGAATCTTTGCGCGATTATAGAATTGCCCTCATTAAACGGTCAACGACCGTGGGCCTTGGAGTAGGAGTCAACCCAGGCTCCGAACCAAGTAAAATTGATCGTGTCTCTGTGTGATTTTATTTTCTTAATTTCTGCTGCGTACTTGCTCTAAGTTTTTCCGAAAAACGTTAACGATATTCACCCCCCCTCTATCGTTTCTCTCGATCCAACAGAAAACACTTGATAACAGCTGAATGTTAAGTTTTGACAAGAGCATTAAAGTCATTGAAGATGATCATATAATCAAATCTGTGTTTCTTAATATAAACTCAAGCATAATGAGTGCAATCATCAATAAAAGAAACATAGTATTTTGATCCTCTTTTTTAGCAATAGGAGAAGGCCCCCATACATCGTAATGTACAAGATCGAAAGGATTAGGAGAAAAAATAAACTTTTATTGAAAGGTAACACATAGAACTTTATCAGTTTACAACCACTACAATAAGAAATATCATGACTTTTTAAAGGTTATAATACTCCAGATGAAGCTAAAAATTACGAACGGGATGCTGAAACATGACCTAGACAAGTATGCCATAAATAAAAATTAAAAGAAGAATGACTCAATCGAAAAGATGACAAATCGACACCAGAAACTGCAACACCTGGTACTTGGAGCTGATCTAAGACATAAAGTCCCCCTTTCCTATGGCCTGTCTCAATCACCTTCTGAGATCACAGGTTCTGCACATAACAATTGGATGAAGAGAAAAAGATTACATATCCAGACTCACACAATTGACTAACAGAAATAAGATTAAGTGTAAGACTAGGAATATAATAGACATCGGGAAGGGACAAGGAAGTGTTGGTGCAATCTTGGTTAGGTCAGGGTTGACCTAGTTTGACAAAGCTCAGGTGAGCTTGAGTCTGGTAAGCTCGGGTGAGCTTGAGGTCGTATGTTTTGATGTTTGATAATGATGTTTGAGTGGTCATGATGTGTGAGTCAAGTGGGTCAAGGTTGACCGCAGGCTGGTAAGGGAAAAGACCTAGTGGGACTAGGCACACCTAGTGGGACTAGGTGAAGTCCAGGTAGATCGGGGAGATCATACGCTGGCATGGCAAAAGACCTAGTGGGACTAGGTGAAGTCCAGGTAGATCGGAGAGATCGTACGCTGGCATGGGAAAGGCCTAGTGGGACTAGGCACACCTAGTGGGACTAGGTGAAGTCCAGCTGGATCGGGGAGATCGTAGGCTGGCAAGGGAAAAGACCTAGTGGGACTAGGTGAAGTCCAGCTGGATCGGGGAGATCATAGGCTGGCAAGGTGGAAGTCTACCGAGAGACTAGACCTAACTCGAGGGTTAGGCGAATCTGGTTGGGAACCAGGCTAAGTCCGAGCTGGGAGCTAGGCAGTAGAAATCCAGGTTGGTCAAAGGGGTTGACCGGACACTTGGTAGGGGAACCTAGGCTTGTGGAAACAAGTTAGGTTGGACTCAATCGATTGGGTAATCGATTGGGTCAGTCGATCAGGTGATCGATTACAACAGTTTGTGCGAGGGAGCAGAAGAGTTTTGAATCGATTGGGCAATCGATTCAGGGTATCGGTAATCGATTGTGTAATCGATTACGGCAGATTGCGCGAGAGAACAGAGAAGCTCTGAATCGATTGGGTAATCGATTCAGTGAACTGCTAATCGATTGGGTAATCGATTACGATTCGAAAACTAGCCGTTGAACGGCTAAATCCTACGTGGTAATCGATTGGGTAATCGATTCAGAAACCCTAGGCGTCGGGTATAAGTGTTTTCGCGCAGGTTTTGAGCAGTAGAACTTCTCCTCTTCTTCTCCAACTTCATTGCCATTTCAAAGGAAGCCTTGGAGGACATTGCTGCTGCATTTCCAAGGTTCTAGAGGCAATCACAAGCTTGAAGATAGCAAGGAAAGCAAAGTGTGAGCCTAGTATTGTAAATCTTGTAAGATTTCATTTTGTATTTGCTTTGTTCTTGTTGTATCTTTGTAACAAGCTTGTAAGAGGTTTCTCCACCTCAAGAAGGAGACTTTCATAGTGCATGAGAGTGTGAGGAGAGTGGATCCTTGGATTAGTCACCCGACCGGGGTGGATACCAAGTAAATCCTTGTGTTAGCGATTGCTTGAAGTCTTCCGCAGCGACAAATCATCTACAAGCGAATCGGAGCTAATCACCCCCCCTCTAGCTCGTCTACCGGTCCCAACAAGTGGTATCAGAGCAAGGTTGCTCTTATTTGGACTCATCGCCAAGAGGGCAAGAGCTAGAGGAAGAAGAAGAAGTTGGAAGAAACCCTAATTTCAAGAAGTCATCATCAAAAGGGTTCAACTTCAAAAATGGAGTTTGGCTATGACACTAGGGCACCTCCACCATTCGACAAGGAAAATTTCGATCTTTGGAAATCCAAGATTGAGAATTACTTCATGATGGAAATAGAGCAATGGTTTGCTCTAATGGAGGGTTTTGAAGCTCCAACAAGCACAAAAGGGAAGCTCCTCAAGAAAAGTAAATGGAATGAGGAGCAAATCAAGAGATGTGAGACCAACTACAAAGTGACCAAGTTATTGGTCAATCTTTTACCGAGCAATATCTTGGACAAGATTGGAGAATTCAAAGATGCCAAAGAGCTTTGGAGCAAATTGGCAAGGCTTCATAAAGATCCCTCCACTGTACCAAGTCAAGAAAAATCCGAAGAGGGAGATTCATCAAGTGAAGAGGACACGGAAGTTGAGAGGTGCTCAACATCCGAAGATGAAGCTCAAGAAGCCTCCACTTCAAGGGTTGAAGAGGAGCAAAATGTGCCATTGACATCGGATCAAAGAAAAGCTTCAATATCATCATCCAAGGTCAATGAGGAAGAAGAAGAAGTCTTCACCTCTAGGATTGCGGGGGAGCAAAGGTCATTGACTCCGGAAGAAGAAGAAGTATCTACTTCCGGATCAAGTGAAGAGTCATGCCACACCCCTACAAGCAAAGGTATAAAAATTTCAATTTGTAAAAATAAAGATCACATCATTTGCTTTGAGTGTAGGGAGAAAGGGCACTACAAGAGTAAGTGTCCCAAGTTGGTCAAGAAGAAGGTGCTAGTGGCACCCAAGATCAAAGAGAAGTCAAAGGAGGTTGGCCCCGTGGCAAAGAAGGATAAGAAGCACATTGTGTGCTTCTCATGCAAGGAAAAGGGACATTATCGAAATCAATGTCCAAAGGGAAAGAAACCGACCAAGCCAAAAGGGAGGAGCTCAAATCAAGGGGGAGCCTTCAAGATTAAGCCAAAGGTACCATTAGGTAATGGTAATTATTTAAATCATGATAATATGCATGCTAGAAATAATTATTATCATTTTAATGCTATTTATCATGAAAATAGGAGGTATGAAAAACCTAAGGAAAAATATAGAGTCTTCCATGCTAGGTCTACCACATCTAAGGATAGAGAAGACTTTAGATCATTTAAGGGTAGACCTACCCAAAACAAGGTCAAAAAGAAAAATTACCAAGGCAATACTAGAAAACCAAGCCTTGAGGAAGTAATGATTGAAAATCAAGTTTTGAGGTCAAAACTTGAGACATTGGAAAAATCCCTTAAGAAAATAGAAAATCTATTTAAGGGATCAAAAATTCAAAACCTAGATCTAGGAAACCATGGGCTCTCTAGGAGTAAGAAAGGTTTGGGATACAAACCTAAAACCAAGGATGATGGTCCATCCTATCATAGAGTTCCATATAGGTATGGAACTCAGTCTAGGTCAAGAAGTCAAGTCAAGGCCACAAGGGAAGTCATCTCTAGAGTTGACCAAGACAAGACTCACATGACTAAGGCTTCGGACAAGCCTAGAAAAGTCATAAAGAAGGTATCAAGGGAAGTCATCCCTAGTGAATACCTAGAACACCCAAGGAGCGCCAATAGGTTTTGGGTTCCTAAGAGTGTGTTCGCCACACCCTAGATAGGTCTAGGGAGTGTCAACTCAAATTGGAAGGGTAGTTAACCTAACCTTGATGAAGTTGACACTTTGGGACATTTTCAAGGAGTTACTACCCTTGAAAATGAAGGATTCATTTTATTTACTCTAGGAGGAGTAAATTTGTGTCAAACTATACTTTTGAAGGATTAAACTTGTTAAAGTTGGCACAACTAGGTATCCAAAGATAGGCCAAGTTGGGGAGTTTTGGCATTATCCTGGAAATTAGGGCAAGTTAGGATTATCAATAGCTTAGCGATGAGTTATTGATACTTAGATAGGAAATCTAGGTATTTTCTGTTATGCTACTATGCCATGTTTTTGTATGCCCTATCACATGTCATGACATCATGATTCATCATTCATATTTTATTATGAAAATATTACATGTCATGTCGTACATGCATCATTTAGATATAATTTCTTTTGAAATTCCAATATGATGCATGTCATAGTCAGTAATCATGCATAAATCAATTTTTATTGACATTAAGGACATTGGCATTAATTGACATCCTAGGTGGATGATCAAAGTTTAAAATGTCTAGATAGAAATGTATGAACCCTTAGTTTAGGGAGAACTTGACTTTCACATCTCACTAAGATCATAATTTGACTTGTATGTGTTTTTGAGACACATTAGATACAAGTGAGGTGTTAGGAAGATGAACAAAACTCAAGGTGTTGATAAGTGCATCTAATCGAGTTTTAGGTTCATCAAAACATGATTATAAATGAACTCCAATCATTGGGAAAGCTAATGTACAAGTCATGTGCATTTAGCCCAAGGAACATAGTTGGAAATTGTTTTTGAAAAACATTTCAAAACTATTATGGAAAACCTTGGTGAAGACTATCTTTTGATAGCACTCATCATTGATGAATTGGATACAAAATAGAGTGAAACATTGAAATATTTCAAGGTTTCCAATTTTGTGTCAATCTTTGGAAATAAAGGTTATTTTCATAGAAAACTATTTTTCCTTGATAGTATATGATATAAATAATGTTTACACAAAGTTTCAAAATTTTTTGAATTTTGTAGAATTATTTAGGGGTTTCTGAAAGTCGGCCTGAAATTCATTTCAGATTTCAGAAACTCCCAATCGATCAGGTGATCGATTGGGACCGTAGCCAATCGATTCGTCAATCGATTGGTAACCCTTTTGCGAGCATAGAAGCTCGCGTAATCGATCCGTGGATCGATTACAGTCAGCCGTAATCGATTGGTTCCCAACGCCAATCGATTGGTGAGACTGAAACTGTCTGATTTCAGTCTGTTAACCCATTTTTAAGTAACCTAACAATCCCTAGCCCCTTGAAATACTTGTGTAAGTATATTTGGGTACATTTCATTGTGAAATCAAAAAGGGAAATGGTTTGGTGAACATCTAAGGGTTAAGGAGAGATTTTAATTCAAGTTTTGAATTTCAAAATCTCAATCACCTCAAGTTGAGTTTTCCTAAAGGTTTAGGAACTCAAAAATCATTGTTGGTGCAATGATAAGAGGTTTAGAGCATGTTTTGAGGGGGAGGTCTTCCTTAACAACATGTGGTTGCATTTTCTTTTTGGGATAAGTGAATGAATGGAGATTGGGAATCTTCATGAGTGCTCAAGGTTGAGCATAGATTCAATGAAAATTATGGGATTTTCATTGGGTATGCTTTGACCATATAGACTCTCGGGGAGAGTTGTTGATGTGTGTCAAAGGGGGAGAAGATTGAAAGGCTAATAGGGATTAGTCTTTCTCAAACATATTGTCAAACATCAAAAAGGGGGAGATTGTTGGTGCAATCTTGGTTAGGTCAGGGTTGACCTAGTTTGACAAAGCTCAGGTGAGCTTGAGTCTGGTAAGCTCGGGTGAGCTTGAGGTCGTATGTTTCGATGTTTGATAATGATGTTTGAGTGGTCATGATGTGTGAGTCAAGTGGGTCAGGTTGACCGAGGCTGCAGGGAAAGACCTAGTGGCTGGCACACCTAGTGGGACTAGGTGAAGTCCAGGTAGATCGGGGAGATCTACGCTGGCATGGGCAAAAGACCTAGTGGGACTAGGTGAAGTCCAGGTGGATCGGGGAGATCGTAGGCTGGCAGGGAAAGACCTAGTGGGACTAGGCACACCTAGTGGGACTAGGTGAAGTCCAGCTAGATCGGGGAGATCGCAGGCTGGCAAGGGAAAAGACCTAGTGGGACTAGGTGAAGTCCAGCTGGATCGGGGAGATCACAGGCTGGCAAGGTGGAAGTCTACCGAGAGACTAGACCTAACTCGAGGGTTAGGCGAATCTGGTTGGGAACCAGGCTAAGTCCGAGCTGGGAGCTAGGCAGTAGAAATCCAGGTTGGTCAAAGGGGTTGACCGGACACTTGGTAGGGGAACCTAGGCTTGTGGAAACAAGTTAGGTTGGACTCAATCGATTGGGTAATCGATTGGGTCAATCGATCAGGTGATCGATTACAACAGTTTGTGCGAGGGAGCAGAAGAGTTTTGAATCGATTGGGCAATCGATTCAGGGTATCGGTAATCGATTGTGTAATCGATTACGGCAGTTTGCGCGAGAGAACAGAGAAGCTCTGAATCGATTGGGTAATCGATTCAGTGAACTGCTAATCGATTGGGTAATCGATTACGATTCGAAAACTAGCCGTTGAACGGCTAAATCCTACGTGGTAATCGATTGGGTAATCGATTCAGAAACCCTAGGCGTCGGGTATAAGTGTTTTCGCGCAGGTTTTGAGCCGAAGAACTTCTCCTCTTCTTCTCCAACTTCATTGCCATTTCAAAGGAAGCCTTGGAGGACATTGCTGCTGCATTTCCAAGGTTCTAGAGGCAATCACAAGCTTGAAGATAGCAAGGAAAGCAAAGTGTGAGCTTAGTATTGTAAATCTTGTAAGATTTCATTTTGTATTTGCTTTGTTCTTGTTGTATCTTTGTAACAAGCTTGTAAGAGGTTTCTCCACCTCAAGAAGGAGACTTTCATAGTGCATGAGAGTGTGAGGAGAGTGGATCCTTGGATTAGTCACCCGACCGGGGTGGATACCAAGTAAATCCTTGTGTTAGCTATTGCTTGAAGTCTTCCGCAGTGACAAATCATCTACAAGCGAATCGAAGCTAATCACCCCTCTCTAGCTCGTCTACCGGTCCCAACAGGAAGTTGTAATAATAGAACCGATACTGTCACGCCCCGAGGAGCCGCCTATCCGATACCGACTAGACAGCTACTCCCTCACCCCAGCGGACAATCCGAAAACCTAACCACCATGACTACCTCAGCCTACTTCTACCGCAGCCTATAGGGCTGGAACAAGCGGTTGTATAAAGAGAAAAACGGAAACAACGATAAAGCTGCGTATCAGTACGACTTACGACAAAACCAAAACGGAATCAAGGTCTCCATGGCACACAAAAGTACAACTATACTGCCGTAAAATGAACGACACCACCGAGCACACCATACAACAGCGGAAGTGAAAAGAATAAAACGAATAAAGGAAAGGTACCAACATGTACCACAACCAAAATACAAAACAACCGCAGAAATCGTCTCGGAGACACATGAACTGGGACGGGCTGCTGGGCAATCCAAACGATCATCTTGAAAGGAGAAAAAACAAGGCTAACGGGGTGAGTCCAAAGAACTCAGCGAATATAGTCTAATATACACAGGAAGCTATACTAGCAGTAAGTCCCCATTTACCACAATAATAAAGATAAATGCAGTAAGAAGGAAACGCATAACTAAACCATAAGAAATAAAGGAAGTACATACCTACCTGCGTCGATCCAAACCCAATAGCATGCATGTCAACCAAGTGCAGCAAACACAACCAAGTGCAGAAATGCAAAGCATGCTCATGATGCAACATGGGTCACCCCTGACGCCAGTCGACCACCGTCGTGCATCACATGAAACCGAGTGAGTAGGGCTCTGACTAGGTCCTCCCTCCACTCAGACGGTCACTGTCGCGCACCACGCGATACAGAATGAGCAGGGTCTCAGACCGGAACGTACCCCGCCCTAGGGAAAAGTACGCTCCCTCATCCCTAACTATCTCTAGACAGAATAGGGGACCTACTGTAACGCCGCGGGTACGCCACCGGAACTACACGACAGGTCATGTGGCAGGTCTGACGACCCATCTCAACCACTATGGGAGTCAAAGGTCGCCTACATATGCCCCTACACGAGTAGCAAGTCCGACGGCCCATCTCAACCTCCAGGGAGTCAAAGGTCGTCCATCTATGCTACGTGCAATAATGATGCATGTCACTATCCCATGCATCATCCACTATCTATTCCTACTGTCATCTACATGATATGCAGTAGTCCAGATCACCGGTATGCACCATAACCTAAACCCTAGCGTAAGGTATAAGGTAAGTTGTACATACAACCAATCCATGCAGAAATAGAGAGCAGCAAGTAGTAAAGCTAGCAGATACAACTACTGAAAGAAGGAGTACAGAAATAGAAGTATTGGCATCCCTACTGCTATCTATATCTAACTATGCATAATAAAGGTACCCGCCTCGATATAAGAAAGTCCGAGCGACGAGAACCCCCAGTCCAAAATAATAGTCGCGACGAATGGATCAAATCAATGCCCTGCATCAAAGAGCAAAAATTATAAATTAGCATTCCAAACAAATTCTTCACCAAACATACCTCTAGTTTAATTAGGGTTAATTACACTTAATTAATCCCAATTAAACCCTAACTTCCTAGTCAATACACTATCTAGATTAATTAGGGTTAATTGAGAATAATTAATCCCAGTTAATCCCTCAATTAATCCCTCAACTCATGATCAAATTCAAACCCCAAAGGCAAAGTAAATATCCTGTGATCAAATACAAATTTGGCAGATATCACATAATAACAAAACAGATCCAAAAGATCTGAAGAACTCGGAAGAAACAGAAACACCACCACAACTCACAATTCAACAGGATATTACCGGAATAAAACATAGCATGCTAAGAATCAACCAACAGAAACTCCAACAATTCAGATCAACAATCCCTATCAAACCTTTGATATCCGAAACCAGCACAAGATCAGCACAGTAAGAGAAAACATGCACAAACAGGATCTAAAGCAATAAGAACAAGACCTACACCTACACTGATCGAATCCATCCATGATCAGAAAATACCGAGAACAACCAGGAAACCCTAACACAGAGCACAAATCCAATTCGTGATCAAAATCTACAGCAGAACAAAACCCAATTCGAAAACTAGATCAGAGATTCCACTTAACAAGAATGGAAACACACATCCACACTACAACTCAGTGCAATTCAAGATCCTTACCTCAATCACACGTAGTCTCGAAGCTCTGCTAAAACTCGTCCAAATAGCCGCGATCGCAAGAAAAGAAAACCCGGTGATCTCGCTGGCTTGCGATAGAGATCGTGAAAGAAAGGGAATCGCCTAAAATGAATGGGTCGCCCGACTCAGAAGGGAAGAGGATGAACATTGAGCACAACCCGTGCCCTAGATCCATAAATCACAAGGTATCAAGATCTCGCTCACGATTTAGAAATCGTTTGAAACCCAAACAACTACCACTCACCTTCGCCTTTACGGAAGATGAGCCGATCCAAGCCTGCTGCGCGCTCGCAAGGATCCGGAGACGAGAGAAGCTTAGACGCCGGTGAACTCAGTGGAGAAGATGAAGACGAAGACGAGAGAGAGAGAGAGAGAGAGAGAGAGAGATCGGGCGGTGATGGGTTCTGCGAAAAACGAGGGGGAGAAACAATTTAATATACAAAGGGATATTTGCATCTAACCCCCCCCCCATTTTCGAAATTCTCACAGATGCCCTTAAGTTCGGAAATTTTTCCGTTTTAACCCCCAAACTTTCCGTATTCTTACAGATACCTACTAATGATATTGAAGTATCATTAGCAGTCACAATTGATAAAGATGATAAACTAGGTGACATATGATGAGAGGCTCTAGAATCTAAGATCTACAAGGAAGAAGATATACCTGATGTACTAGAGTGTGACAAACTTATAAGAGAAAAAGCAGACATAGCAGAGGACCGTGGAGCAAGAAATTGTTGAAACTGCTCAAGTATATATGGATCTAAAGAGGAGGCAGCCACTGCATTACAAAACTAAGATAATCGATTATAATATTTCCATGAAACATTTTAATGTAGCGCTGGTGGCTGTTAAGGTCATTGTTGCTGATACTGCTGCTAGGGTGGTCGTTTACCTTTGTTCAATAATAATAGACACTGAGATTTTCAATGTCCTTTATTTTTGCAATAAGCACATTCATCATTAGAAACTTTCGAAGTCGATCTATTTTGATTATGAGGTGGAGGCCACTGTAGTGCTGCAAAAGCTGATGGCATAGATGGTGCAATAGTTCTTTTATCAATCTGAGACTTAAGACAAATCTCCTCTATAAGCAATTCATGTACTGTTGGATATTTATTCCTTCAATAATTCTGAATATATCTCCTTGGTATTTGACTTAGTCGATTCACGACCATCGGAACTTCCGGGAGGTTACTTTCGGAGGAAGCAAACTGATTGGTTTTTCACGTCGAGGCTAGTGTTGGACACTATCTCCGTAAAACGATATTGCTCCGCTACTGGTGCTCACGGATAGCAGCAATTCGTTTCCAAGATATAACGACGTCGTCTCGGAATAGTAGCACTTCAAATTCCGAGACCGACGAACCTTCCGTAGGCTTCTTGGACTCTCGATGCAGAAGAGGGAGGAGTGCAAATGCTTATAGATTGCAATGCTTGAATGAATGAAATGATCTAGTGGAGGGATCTATTTATATTGAGTGAAGAGGTAAGTACCCTTTGGTTCGGACAGATCTGGACCGTTCATAACGAAAGGGTATAACCCTTTAAAGGTCATTTAATCTTGTCCCTTGATCTGAAGAGTTATAACTCTTCAGATCCATCTTGATCTCGGCCGTCAGATTAGAACATTTAATCCGACGCCTCAGATCCATTCTCCCTCTTCACATTCAGATCTTTGATCCGACGCTCCAGATCACACCTTCTTGCGATCTGTCTAGATCTTCGATCCAATGGCCACCATTGAGCGTATCTTGAATAATTAATTTCTCATTCACCCTTAATCGGTTTTGAGCAAATAAATAGTCCAGATTTATCTACGCGAAATGTAGATTTCGATTTTGAAGTCAAACTTGACTTTCAACGATCGATGGCATCAAAATCGTATCCAACAATCCCCCACATGAATTGAAATTAATGCATGTATTGCATGTATGCATGCTGACACTTTACAAGAGTCCAATCGATAAGTCAATGCATCGGGAAAGGTAGCTTGTGGCTTTGAACCTTCCGTAGTGGAATGCTATCGAGCATACTAGGCTGCGCAGTGAACGTGATGTCTGGAACTGCTCAGCTGTTGGTGTATACTAAGACAATAACACCCACACAGAGACTTATCTCACCCACTTTTAGTTCTCATGGTTGGTTCCGTTTCGGCCATGGANTGACCTTCACTAGTGGCACTTCTTTGTTTCTTAATCTTTTAACTGCTTGTCCACTATCTGTGTCGGTTTGCTCTCATAGCTAAGATCTTCTTGGATCTGTACTGACTGAGGCTGAATCACTTGATTGGGATCGTGAATGCACTTCTTTAGCATGGAGACATGAAATGTACTGTGGATAGCTGACATATCCTCTGGTAAGTCCAACTCATATGCTACCTTACCAACCCTCTTTATGATCTTGTAGGGTCCTATGTAGCGAGGACTTAGCTTGCCCTTTTTGCCAAATCTCATCACTCCCTTCATAGGAGCGACCTTGAGAAATACTGAATCTCCAACTTGGAATTCAAGTGGCCTACGGCGTGTGTCAACATAACTTTTCTGTCTACTCTGGGCAGTCTCAATCCTCTGGCGGATCGTCTGGATAGCCTGAGTGGTCTCATCTATAAGCTCAGTCTGGCTGCCTAGTCCTGACTCCATCTCTTTCTTCTCACCATCTTCTTGCCAACATATGGGTGATCTGCATTTCCTGCCATACAATGCCTCATAAGGTGCCATCCTGATGGTGGCCTGATAGCTATTGTTGTAGGCAAACTCAGCTAAGCACAGAAATTTGCACCAACTACCTTTAAAGTCCAACGCACAAGCCCTGAGCATGTCTTCTAAAATCTGATTTACTTTCTCTGTTTGTCCATCTGTCTGGGGATGGAAAGCTGTGCTGAACTGAAGTCTGGTGCCTAGGGCGTCGTGAACACACCTCCAAAAATGGGAGATGAACTGCCCATCTCTGTCAGAAACGATCGACTTCGGAACTCCGTGAAGCCTGATTACTTCTTTCACGTACAGCTGTGCTAACTGCTCTACCGAATGCGATAACCTGATGGCTAGGAAGTGGGCAGACTTGGTCAATCTGTCCACTATCACCCATATTGCATCATGTCCATGGGTGGTTCTTGGAAGACCTGTGATAAAGTCCATGGATATTTCTTCCCACTTCCACTCTGGAATGGGAAGTGGCTGTAGAACTCCTCCTGGTCTCTGGTGTTCTGCTTTGACCCTCTGGCAGGTCAAGCAGGTACTGATATATCTGGCCACGTCTCGCTTGAGTCCAGACCACCAGAATCTTTTCTTTAAATCTTGGTACATCTTGGTAGAACCAGGATGCATAGAGTATGGGGTACTGTGGGCCTCTTCTAGAATATTCTTTCTTAGTTCCTCATCATTGGGGATGCAAAGGCGGTCTCCAAGATAGAGTATGCCACTATCTGATATTCGAAACTATGAATTTTCTGCCTCTTGGATCTCCTGCTTGATCTTCTGGATCTCTGGGTCTTGACTTTGCTTTCTTCGTATGTCCACAAGCAGGGTTGACTCTAGAGTCAATGCAGAAAGTTGCCCAATTATTACCTCGACTCCAAAATCCTTTATTTCTTTCTGAAGTGGTAGAGACAGTGATGATAAGGACATCAGTGCTGCACAGGATTTTCTGCTCAGTGCATCTGCCACTTTATTAGCTTTACCTGGGTGGTAGAGGATTTCACAGTCATAATCTTTGGCCAACTCTAGCCACCTGCGCTGCCTCATATTCAGATCCTTCTGAGTGAAGAAGTACTTCAAACTCTAATGGTCGGTGAAGATTCTGCACTGCACTCCATACAGGTAGTGTCTCCAGAGCTTCAGTGCGAA
Source organism: Boesenbergia rotunda (assembly GCA_024364735.1). Classification (NCBI taxonomy): domain Eukaryota; kingdom Viridiplantae; phylum Streptophyta; class Magnoliopsida; order Zingiberales; family Zingiberaceae; genus Boesenbergia; species Boesenbergia rotunda. Next base: position 80,702 of record JAGFNQ010007620.1, on the reverse strand, counting down.
AACCACAGCTGCTAGCTCAAGGTCGTGGGTAGGGTAATTCTTCTCATAGTCCTTGAGCTGTCTGGAGGCATATGCTATTACTTTACCGTCTTGCATGAGGACAGCTCCAAGGCCCATCTTGGATGCATCACTGTAGATGTCAAAGGCCTTGTCACTCTCTGGAACAGTCAGGATGGGAGCACTAGTCAATCTTTTCTTCAGTTCTAGGAAGCTGTGCTCGTATTTATCTGACCATTCAAACTTCTGATTCTTTCTGGTCAGGGCTGTGAGGGGAGAGGCTATTCTGGAAAAGTCCTCCACAAATTTTCTGTAATATCCTGCCAGGCCTAAGAAACTCCTGATTTCACTGGCATTCTTGGGTCTACACCAGTTGCTGACTGCTTCTATCTTGGCTGGATCAACTTGAATACCTTCTTTGGATACAATGTGACCTAGGAAGGTCACCTGATCTAGCCAAAACTCACACTTTGAGAATTTTGCATAGAGCTTCTCCTGCTGAAGGATCTGCAGCACGATCCTCAAGTGTGTAGCATGGTCCTCTGGAGTCTGTGAGTATATGAGAATATCATCAATAAATACAATGACGAATTTATCGAGATACTCCCTGAAGATGTGGTTCATCAGCTCCATGAAGACTGCTGGAGCATTGGTTACTCCAAAAGGCATTACTACAAATTCGTAGTGGCCGTATCTTGTCCTGAAGGCCGTCCTGGGGATGTCACTTTCTTTAACGTTCAGCTGATGATACCCAGAACGCAGATCTATCTTCGAGAACACAGTAGCCCCTTTGAGTTGATCAAATAAATCATCTATTCTAGGAAGGGGGTACTTGTTCCTGATGGTCACCTTGTTCAGAGCTCTGTAGCCTATGCACAGACGCACAGACCCATCCTTCTTCTTGACGAAAAGTACAGGAGCTCCCCAAGGTGAATGACTAGGGCGGATGAAACCCTTGTCAAGCAGCTCTTGCAATTGTTCTTGTAATTCTTTCAGTTCTGCTGGTGCCATGCGATAAGGTGCCTTCGAAATTGGGTTGGTTCCTGGGGCCAACTCAATTTCAAACTCAATTTCCCGATTGGGAGGGAGTCCTGGTAACTCTTCAGGAAACACCTCAGGATAGTCACAGACTACCCTCACTTCTTCTCTCTTCAATCCTTCTCCTTGACTCGCATCCACTATATGAGCTAGAAACCAATGCACCCCTTCTCTAACATTCTCTGAGCTTGTAAGGTAGGTAGGAACCTATTTATCTTTCTCCTTGGGTCTCCAATAAACTCAACCGAAGGTTCTGCTTCTGGTGTGAACTTGACTTTTTCTTGCGGCAGTCTATAGAAGCATTATACTTGCTCAAGAAGTCCATTCCTAAAATGACATCGTAATCCTTCATCTCAAGGACTAACAAGTCACTGTAGAGCTCTAGGTTGGAAATCTAGATTGATACTGCCCTTAGCCTCTCAGTAGAGGTCATTACTTCCCCTGACGGTAAGGTTGTTAAGAACTTCATCGTTCAACCTTTCTGGTGGCCTTTATACTGTTTAAGTAGTGCTCAGTGATTAAAGCACTACTTATTAGTTCCTCGGAGGTTTGCAGCCTCTTAACACCGCTAGCCCCCCCTTCAACGCTATCTTAGGCCTTAACATCTTGAGCATTAGCCTAACTATCTCTTTTTCTGTGCTAACTAGCTCTGGGCACAGATGAGCTAACCGCTTAAACATCTTCACTGCTTCATCCACGGATAGTTCTCCTTGTCTGAACTCCGTGAATTCATCATAATGCTTGTTGGTTACTTGCATGTGAGAGTATTCTTCGAAGAACTCAGTCTCGAAGTCGGCCCATGTCATCTGGCTGACATTTCTCTTGGCCTTGACTCTCTTCCACTATATTCTAGCATCTCCCGTAAGGCAGAAAGATGCACACTTTATCTTCTCTACCTCATGCCAGTCCAGTAGCCCTACTATTCTTTCCAACGTTTTGAACCATGCTTAAGCATCCCATGGTTTGCTTGTGCCTGGGAAGTTCCCTGGCTTCAGTTTCTCCTACTGAATGAGGTACGCTTCTTGCCTTCTAGGAGCTTGCTCCTCGTTTTGGGCCTTTCTAGGACGTCCTCAAATGTATAACTTAACACTTAATGGTAATGTTCCCAAACTTGCTTTAGGATATAACAAGACCTTGGTCTTGATTCTTATCTCATTTCTTAGTCCTAGAACTCGTTCTAGGGCTTAGTAAGACCTTGGTCTTACTCAAAACTTTTATCAAGCACCATGCGTGCCATAATCCCAAAACTTACTTTTGGGCAAATCAAGTAAGTACTTAAGCATTTCTCTAATATCCATTCTAGGGATTAAACATGATTCCGTGGTACTAAGGTATTAAACATGCTTCCTTGTTCTATACACATATGAGTAAGTACTTAAGCATTTCTCTATACTGAAGTTAAGTAAAGGAGCAATAGAAAAACTGAAACTTAAAGCTTTCTTACTTGAAGACGGCAAGGTTGATGCTGATGTGTGTGTGATGCTGGAGAATGGGAACTGTTCTGATACCACCTGTAGCGACCCGCCTTCTCTGCCTTAGACGGATCGTTACTTTATCTACTTCTTGACTCTAATGCACGACTAAGAATGCGGAAATCTTTTTTTTTTCTTTTAAATTTATCTAGGGATGATATTCTAACTTTAATAGTCATGCATGATATAATGGCACACTTCCTTTCTTTTTTTTTTTTAAAAAACAAAACAACTTTTATTTTAACTGCTTTGCCAGGATTTGACCCCTAGACCTCTTAGTTGTAACAATAAAGCACTAACCAGCTGCCCTACACAGCTTCTCTTTAATGATACCAGTCGACTGCTATATAGCAGTCGACTGCTACCAGGCGACTGACCTTTTGGCAGTTGCCTGATGCATCGAACAGAAGCTACTGTTCGATAGGGCAGGTGACTAGTCCTGTACCAGTAGACTGGTACGCCTGAAAATCTGAAATTCAGATTCGAAGCCTTGTTTCAAAACTCCACCAAACATATAGTTTCAAGCCATACAAAGACACAACACCATTTCTATACTCTATACTAGTTTCCTAAACATTTTAGCCAATCAAAACAACTTCATAAACTCGAAATTAGGACTTTTTGTGGAAGTAAATGAGCTATGAAAATCTATAAGAGCTTTAACTAGAGTTTTGTACCAAACTTCACTTCTATGCATTCATAACACCAAATACATGTTCTATAACCTTGCTAAAGCATTATGAAATGTGAATGCAACTTTTCTAAACATATTTAAGCAATAAAAACTTGATTCAAAGGGGAACTAGTACTATCTTGGCACATGCATCAATATCTCTAACAAAGTATCAATATTCTAAACTACTCACACTTCTACTCATCCAATGCAATCATAAGGATATGTATGCTAAATGAAATGACATGGAATCTTTACTCTAAGAAATTGAGCATGTAAAACTATCCAAAGCTTAAATGTTCGCTAATCTCCATAAAGCAATAACTTGGAATTTGAATAAACTTAAACATTGTAATTCAAATAACTAAATTGTCTCGTCTCAAGGATCTCTCCAAAATCAGCCACCACACACACGTCGCTCAGCATCGCCTTGTCGCCTTCCTTCAGAATTGCTTGTCTTTACCTTTACCTACAGTAAGAGGAAATGCATCTATAAGCATAAAGCTTAGTAAGTACTATCTAGCTCACAAAATCTCGAAATGTGCTAACATGTTTTTTTTCAAACAATGGAAAATCACATGGAATACTTTTATGCGTAAAAGAAACACTAAAACATGTATAACTCATAAACATACATACTCAAGCATTAACAAGTCTTAACTTACTTTTTCTTGGCTTAACTTGAAACTTTAGCAATTCTTGAACTTTAAATCTTTCTTTAACTTTTATAAAACTTTCTTAAACTTTAGAAAAACTTTGCTAAAGCATATACTTGAAAATACTAATCACTTGGATCCACTGAAGACGTAAGTACCATCTTATGCGCGTTCCCTAAAAGGTTGAGGTAGCGAGCCACCAATCCTAATAGAGCAGACCTTGGTCTACCAGGGCCAAGACCTTGGAATTGGACACCTGGATTTCTTTAACGACGCCCTTGGACGCCGGGTACTGGTCTTAGAAAATAAAATAGCTTTTCTTTCATTTCTTTCTTATCTTTAAATGCCTTGGCATTTTAACGAGCACCTTGTGTGCCCAAATCCCTAAGTCTTGACTTTTGGGGATTTCTTAAGGCCTTGGCCTTTTCTTTTCTTATCTTTATCTTCTCTTTTCTTTTCTCATAGCTTTTTCTTAGACCTAACTCATATAGGGTAATTAATCAATTTATACAAGCATGAATTAAACTAGAAATAAATGCAAGATCATAAACTAAAGCAAACTTTGCATTTTTAACTTTCTAACGGAAAACGTTTGCGGAAAACCGCCTCTTACTGTAGGTGAGCAGTAGTTACCTTGGTTTCCTTGAACTTACAACCAAAATTGACGTCTAGGGCTCGGGAGAAGCTTGAAATCTCTACGAACCGTCCGCGCCTACGTGTTCTCCTCGTCGAGACGAACACGACGCCCCGCTCTCCTTGATCCCTCCTTGGCCGGCGCCCCTTGGAAGAGAGGAGAGGAAGTCTTGGTGCTTGGTGTTGGCGTGCGCACAAGAGAGGGGAAGAATTCCTGTGCGTCGCGCGGCTAGGGTGAGGAAGAGAGAAAACCAAAAATCCAATTTCCTCTCTTAACTTATCTATTTATACTTATGGGGCGGATTGACCTAACTATAACTTATCTATTGGTTCGCTTATTCTATATCAACAAAACGAACCAGCCCAGCTGGTCCGCCCACTCTTCTCTCAATGTGTAGGTGACTGGTTCGATTCCCACCTATTCGATTTTTTGTTTTTACCCCTTTTTGCCACTTTCGTTTACGGAAAAATTCTATAAAAATATCCATAAATTTGGAATAAATTCTAAGATATTTCTAAAATTAGTTTCGAGAATTTTCGGGCTATCTCTTTTAATAAAATACTAAACGGACTCGGAAATTCCCTAAAAATATTCTAAAAATTCCTAAAAATATCTAGGATATTTCTAAAACATTTCTAACTAATTTCAAGGACTTTAAGGACTTAAAGTGGAAATTTTGGGGCGTTACAGAGGGTGACTAATCCAAGAATCCGTCGGTGGATCACTCCCCGGATAACCTCTGGCTATCTCTTGTCGCTCCTTGTGGGTGGAGAAACCTTGCCACAATCCCAAGCAAACCTCTGAGCACAAAGACTACTATCTTGCCTTTAACCAAGACAAGATTCGTCAAGAATCTCAGCCACCACGAAGTCCTCTTTAAATAGGACTCGGGCTGAAACCCTCGCTAGGTGACACTAAAATTCGACCGTTGCAACCCCAACGTTCGAATTCTCAGCAACCTACCAGTCGACTGCTCCCAGGGTAGTCAACTGGTCCCTAGCTGAAACCCTTCTATGAGTTCCATCAGTCGATTGCCCCCAGGCCAGTCGACTGGTCTACTCACCCACCTAAGGTTACCCTTCCTGAGTACATTCCACTCCGCACTCAAACCCTAGGATTTCCCGAGTACAATCACACAGCACTCGTACCCTCACGACTCGACTGACTCCTCATCCGCAGCCTCGACTATTGCCTTCGCGCCCTCTTCATCTTCGGCTCCCGTCCCTCAGGTGCACGCAAGCCTCCAGCTTGCCTCCATGCCATCCTTCACGCATGCCTCAAAGTCCGCGCCCATCAGCTCATCGTCCCTGCTCTCCAATGTCCCTCGGGTGCACACAAGCCTCCAGCTTGTCACCATGCCACCCTTCACCGTACCGAGGCCGTTCAGCCATGTAAAATACGGCGATTCGAAAATCCAGACTAGAAAATTTTTCAAGATTTTTTCGGATAGAGTCTAGGGCTTCCGACCCTATTGGAAGAGCCTGAGGGGCTTTATTGTAAAAACCTAAAACTTATCAAGGGCTTACGGGTAAACTCTTTTATTACGAAAGGGTTAATATCTAACCCTAGAGACTTGAGGTGTATTACATAAATTTAGAGGATTAAACTGTTAAATCCTTTACGCTAAGGGTAATGATTGGATTCCGGAAAATTGAAGGGTTGTTCTGCAAAAAGTCCCGCACTTATAAACCTTATTTTCCTCTTCATTTGCCGCAGCCACACACCTTTGTGATGCCCTAGCGCTGACCCGACTTCTCTTCTTCCCTTTCTTCCTCCCCTCGTGCCCTAGCCGCAATGGAAGCCACGCTCGACGCCTTCCTCTTCTTTGCGTTGCCTTAGCCGCAACCATCGCCCTCAGTCGAGGCCACAAAGCCAAACTCCCATCTCCTTCTCCTCTCGACTCACGGCAAGGGTGCCCCATCGATCTAGGTGATGAAAGCTCGGGGAAGCAAAATCTTTGACCGAAGGGGACTCATGGGTTGCTCCTCTCCGAATCGATTAAGCGACCATTGCCGAAGAGGGGCATGGTGGTCTGGCAACTATCCAGCTTCCCGGGACAGATATCTGAGGTGAGCTTCGTTTGCGACCTTTGAGCGATTCTTAGTTTAGATCCAAGAATTGTTCGATCTTCCTTCTCGACTGCTAGGACTATCGAAGCAGGGGGAAGGCTACAGCATTGTTCCGTGAGATAAGATCTTCACAATACATATCATAATTTTGCTTAAGCTCCAGTATCTGATTTGATTTGTTCAGTTGAGTTTACTGGTTTTAAATACATGTTTTAGGATGAATTCTTCCTTTTGGATCGAGTTTATGTTGTGAGGGTGGTCTTGGCTTTAGCTGTAATCTGGTTGTTCTGGTTTTGAATTCTGTTTTGTGAATTTATTTGGATGATGAAGCTGTTTTGATGTCGAATTTGTGTTGAATCATAAAGTGCTGTGGAATTTGAGTGGACTGGTTATTTCTGATCGGTGTGTAGGATCAAGACGGTCTTCGGTTGGAATTTGGTTTGTGATCTTCTATTAGAAGGAATTTGTGTAGAGTAAATATTTGGGAGGCAAGCAATTCGATTCCGTGGATGAGCTCTATTGGTTTTTGATTTGTGCGAGCTGTTTCTAATGAAACTGTCCTTGTTGAGGTTGAGTTGATTTTTGATCAGATTAATTCTTGTTGTTCTATTTGGATCAGATTTTGAATCATTTTAAATTAAGGTGTTCTATAACATTTCTATTGAATGTCTTGTGTCCTTGGGATAGCTACTGATCTTGGTGATGATACCATGTTGTGAATTGGAGTTTCTGAGCAGGTGATGATTTCCTTTGATTGAGTTATGTTCTCCTCCTATGCAAGCGGTTTTAATGGCCAAGGGTTTTCCCTATTGTTAGAGCCAGTTCAGATTTGGGATTTTGGTGATTATTGATCTGTGATGTTTGGATATTATCATTACTGTGAGTATGAAAATGTGTTGATCTGTTTTGATGGAGTTGGCAGTATGAGTATAATGGGTTAGATTAATTTGAGGTGATCGCTGGGATTAAACATAAACCTAAGCCCAATATAGTAAGGGTTAATTATCTAATTATGGTTAATTGGATGAAACGATGATAATTAGAAAGATCCTAACTACTTGAGATAACTCGTTAGCTATACATTATATATTATTGTACTAAACAGTATGCCTTTGATACAGGGCATTGATTGGATATATCATTGCTGATTAGCGGATGGAAGGTTCTTTCTGATACGAGCATCTTGCGATTGAGGCGGGTACCCTTTGACTTATCTTTTAGATATTGTCATATTGCTATGCATGGTTGGTTATAGATAGCAGTAAGATTATACGCTAGCCTGAGTTATTATCCATGTTTTGGATACTTGTTAGTTATCCCTGAGTTATTATGCATGATTTGGATACATGTTAGTTATCCCTGAGTTATTATGCATGTTTTGGATACATGTTAGTTATCCCTGAGTTATTATGCCTGTTCTGGATACTTGTTAGTTATCCCTGAGTTATTATGCCTGTTCTGGATACTTATTAGTTATCCCTGAGTTATTATGCATGTTCTGGATACATGTTAGTTATCCCTGAGTTATTATGCTTGTCCTGGATACTTGTTAGTTATCCCTGAGTTATTATGTATGTGTATCTATCATACACCATCCTTGCACTGTTGCATGCCGGCGATCAGCGACTCCCTTGTGGTTGAGCCTAATCGTCTTCCGGTACATGATATGCACGCACGGCCACTCATGGGTTAGTGGATACCGTAGATGTGTGCATTTGCCCTGTATTGCTTTGTTCGACCACTATGAGGAGGGTGAGCACGGGCGTGGTAGCAGACAGGGATCCCTTCTCGTACTGAGCCACGAGGAGATGAGAGCGGAGCTCCCTCATATATACATGGGGTAGGGGGGTGGTCCTCCGCCAGCATCCTGTCCACCCGGTCACTCAGGAGCAGTGATGGCAGGGTGCGTACAGTTTGTCATAGCTCTACCCACGCGGACGTCGTGGATGATATCCTGACTGGGACTAGGGGGTGACACATGTCATTGCACCATGTGCATACTATGCATCGTGCATTGGTTGCTGCACTTATTTGCTGCACTTGTTTGACATCGCATATACTGGAGACTGGTTATTTGAGATTATATGTCTAATGATATTCCCTTGGCACTTATTTTCCTCTTTTTAGGTTAGCTGGATTCTGGTATGTATCTACCTCAGTATTTCCAGTACTAGTTTTTTTCATATTGTTAATATGAGATTGTATTAACGTAGATGCTTATGGTTATTATAACATACTATGCATATCTGCTGGGTATTTGCTGAGTTTATGGACTCACACCCGTTGCCATATGATTTTATTTCAGGTTGAGATACTTGGAGTCGCCAGAAGAGCCCAGCAGCCAGTCCCTACCCATCGCGACGGTATAGTTTCGTTTTGTACTTAGTAGTGTCTATTTGTATATTTACTTATTAGACTTGTATATGTCTTGGGAGTGTTGTCGTGTGCCCTAAGGGGTTTTTGTATTGGTTGATTCGTCGTAAGTCGGATCGGTCCGCAGTCAGGTACGATTTACTTAGTTGTCTTGTGTTTTTATATTGTGTCTATCTATATTTTGAGGTCTGAGGCCAATTAAACTACGTGGTCGTGTTCTGTGTATGTGTAAATTGTCCGCCGGACAGGGGAGGTGCTGTCCGATTTTATATTGGATCAGCGGCTCCTGGGTCTCGGGGCGTGACAAGCCAAGTCCATATGTGTAACCTGCGCAACCTGCACACTCAACATACACATATAAGAACACAAGGGTAAACCTAACTTAAACCCTTTGCCCAAACATCAAAACACTTGGTCACTCCGGACCACAGATTTCCTCAACAATACCAACCCACAATGCATCCCCAGCATTGATTTATATGGCATTTCCACATCAAAAATCAATTTCCATGCTTTATGACCCCAATATCATATTTTCACACATGAAACTCAACCAATGTGCCAAACCCCTAGGATTGAGACTCTAAATCTGTCTTCACATCCTTTGGCACACTCCATGACCCACCTAGACTTCCGAGAGAAATCCTCCCGGGATCCAAAAACCATGGGTCCCAACTTGGCCCCTAGAGCTCCCCCTTGAGCTCTTAGCCTTAGCCACCTCCCTAGGCGACTCAACAAACACTAGACCACACCGGTGTACCTTTGGTGACTCTTAGTCTACAACCCTAACCTTCTTAACCTTGGACCCCTTGTCCTTAGTTAAGACCTTCTTCTTTCTTTTAAATGACATCCCCTTGCCATTTTTAGACTTCCCCTCCTTGTCATAGTTATATGCTACCCTAGCACTTGTTTTCATTGGTATCGGAGAACATAGATGGAATTCTAACCCTGATCTATCATTGTTGGGTTCTTGACCACCCAACATCATACCTAAACCCTTAGATTCAATAGTGAATCCATCTAGGGACTTTTCTAATCTCTCAAGCTTTACCCTTAAAGCTTGATTTTCCAACTCTAGAGCCCTAACCCTAGAGTCAACATGTCCACCTTGGACATTCCTAGACCTACCCATCTTTCTAGGCATACGTCTCCCCTTCTTGGTATTTGTGCCTTGATCCTTAGTTTAATGATCTTGGATTTATCATGATGCATGATTTTTCTAGGATTTTGATCTACAATATTAACCCTACTCCTATTATGATATTTAAATCCGAAGTTATGCATGGGTAAATAATTGACATTATTTCTATCATGCATGGGAAATTTGAATTAACTCTAAAGTTAGGGATTACCTCCCTTACCCTTGTAGCTCCCCCTTGATGTACCTTTTCTCCTTCTCCTTCTTCTCCCATTTCCTCAAATGCTCTAATTTCTTGAATTCTTTTTTTCTTGAGCATTTGGTGTGGTAGTGCCCTAGCTCACCACATGTGAAGCACCTTATATGCTTCTTATCCTTCTTTGCTTCATCCCTACAACTCATGTTAGTGTTGGTGCCAGAAGCACCAAAGTCAAACCAGTGTTTTGATAATGACAAAGGGTTCAAAAGTTAAGGTCTTATTGTGATCTAACAAGGCTAATCAAGTGTGCAGGAAAAGTCCTAGGTACACTAGGCACTAAGTCCTGGCCGCGGGCTGGGCAACTAAGTCCTGACATAAGGTTGGGCACTCAGACGTGGTGAGTGAAGCTGGGCACTAAGTCCTGGTCATGGACTAGGCACCGAAGGCCTGGTGAGTGAAGTTGGGCACTAAGACCTGGTGAGTGAAGCTGGGCACTAAGACTTGATCCGGGGGATTTGGCAAAAGTCCAACCGGAGGAGCCAGTTGGCAAACAGGTAAAATCTTCTGAGAGGAGTAGGTGAGGACGCGTTCCCCGTGGTCTAGATCTAACCATTCTTGCATCGGACGGTCCATATTAGTCGACGCTTGATCTCTTGATCCAGTCCACTTTTGACTCAACTTTGACCCAACATGACCTAGGTCCATGATCCTTCCAAGCCTACAAAAGTAGATCAACAATTTAGTGACAAAACAATTCAAATATATCAAAATTTGCAATTAGGTCCAAAATGAATGTAAATCCTAGAACCTAGGGTAAATCCACAATTACGCAAGTAAAATATTAGTCAAACACGGATTTTAGCATATGAAATGATCAATAAAATGATACTTATCAACTCCCCCACACTTAAGCTTGAGTGTCTCGCGAAAAGTACTAAATATGTATCCCCTAGCTTTTCCCAAACATAAGTAGAAGCAATTGAAAAGAAATTACCTAGGGTTGTCAATTCTCAAAAATCTAAGCTCTATGGATTAGTATCTTGTCCTTAAATCAACAACTTAGCAATTTCAACCTTCATGATTCATTGAGATGAATTTAACTCTCTAACCTTTCAAAGGAAGTTTTGGTGGCTCTCTTCCTAAGTTCTAAGTACATGATGAAAATGGAGCTCACTCATACATATATGCTTTTTGCACTACCATAGGCTTTCTTGTTATCTACTCTCTACCATTATTCGTGATTAGAATCAACATCTACAAAAGTTAATCCAAACAAGTGAAAGACATAGGAAATGGTAAAAATGAAGTAAAGGCCTAGAAAATAGCAAATTTGATAAAATAGAAGACTTGGATGTTCAAGGATATTTTCAATGCACTTTGCCCTCTTGTCAGTCCTCATAATGAAATCAAAAGTGTGATGGAGTAAGGCTTTGGCATTGCCATTCAAAAATTTGATGAAAAGACCTCATCAACTCCTTTGTGCCAATTTCACTCTTGCGTGCCAACCTTGCTTCCTCTTTTTCCTTTTCTGATTTTTTTTCCTTTTTTTTTCTCTCTAGTAAAGTCAGAATGTAATGGAGCAAAACTTGGGTTCTGATGAGAACATCTTCACTAATTTTATGGTGCCAAAACTTCAATTGGATGCCACTTGTTTCTTTGTTTTTCTTTCTTTTTTTCCAAACTGTTTCCTCTTCTTCTGTTTTTTTTTCTCAGCTGCTAGCTTCCTGATTTCAGTTGCAGCATCTTTTTATTCATACTCTCCTTACCATTCAGCTTCCAAACTTTTTCCTGATCTAGAGCATTCAAGTGGCTCCTAATTCAAAATTCTGCTTCATTTTTTTTTTCAAGACTGTTTTGTTCTCTTTTTTTCTCTGCTCTCCAATCTTCTAATGGAGCTCATTCGGATCAGCATTCATATTAGAGAGCTTGAGACATCAAATAGCAATTAGAGACAAAAATTTGATGCTCCACATAACCTTCACTAACTCTTGCAACTCCCTTTTGATACACATCACTTCAAGTTGGCACAAGTTCTTCTACTTACAACTTTTTTTCTTCAAATTTCGGCTCCAAGGCCATTCATTTCAGGATTCCGAACCTTCAAGCTCTTCATCCGTGTAATTTCCTGATTCCTTATCAGCAAGTAGCTTAGCTAGTAGTGGAGAATTAAGTCCAAACTATTTTGGATTCCAGCTTCACTGTAGGTTTTATTTCTGTTCTCTGTTCTGATTTAAAACAGCAAATCAGCCACAATTTTCTTTGTTTTGATCATCATGATGTGCTCCACACTTTTTGACACATTCATACACTTAATATCTTGATTTACAGTCTCGGAAAACCAGCTTTAATCCCAAGTTGATACCAAATTGCTTGTATGGAAACACAATCATAATCCTTCCAAACATTCCAATCTGATTTTTTTTCTTTTGCAGATTCAACAACAGCTCCCTATAGGTTTTTCAGTATTTTTTTTCAACTTACTTCGAACTTAGCTTTTCAGCTTCAAATTTCAATAGCTGCCCTTGCAATTCAGTTCAAAATTTCCAGCTCAAATCAGTCCAACTACACTTCATTTCTAATATGCACAGCATTTTTTCCCCCTCTGTTTTGACACAGATTTCATCCATTGATTTTAGCTTTATACAGCTTCAATTCAGACCTTACAAAAGTGTTGCTATGATAGAACCATTTCAATTAAAATTCACAACTGAATTCCCACTTATTCTTGCCATCAAACTCAACTCAAATTGCCATTTTTCCTCTAAATAAAGTACTTTCTTGATGCAAATTCATTTCAAAACACTAACCAACTCCCCCACACTTATTCTTTTGTCCGTCTCGGGCAAAATAACATCAAAGAACATCCCCAAACAAACAAGTCCCTATAAAAGTATGGTTAAGCGTAGAAGATTTTGAAAGGAAAATAGAATAACATGATTATTGCCAAGAATTGATATGGAAAGAAAAACAAATTGATTAGCCTCATTAGATGTGATCTAATCATTGAAATATGGTTTTAAAAGAACCTAAGCAAGTTCTAGAGTACAATCACATGTATGTGTCACAAAAATAAGGCTAATCCTCACTAGGTACAAATAATTCATCTCAAGTCCTCAATCAAGAATCCATGACCAAGTAGTACTCAAGCATCCAATATTTCATCCATGAGCTCAAACCCTAAGTTTTAACAACCAAATTTAATTTATTTTTAAAAGACTCTCAAATGTTATTAAGACAACCTAGAGGGATACATTTATTCCTATTCATTAAGGAAAAGTGCCAAAAGACATAAAATGGTATTTACAATGTCTATTTATTCATTCTACTCTATTCACGCATTTATTAGCAAAAACTCAATTAAAAAGAAAATTCTACTTCTAGAAAACAATAAAATGAAACATGCAATGAAAGAAAATACAAGAAAGAATAAACTCCCCTTTATTTCTGGCGGTCGGAATCTATCAAGAAATAATCTCCATCGTGGTAGTGGAGGAGTATGGGTATATGAGAGAGTTGCCTTCATTTGATCATTTTTGTGGTGCATTACTCCCCCACACTTAAACTTTACAGAAAAATATTTAGGTTGTCGTGGACGATTAATGTTCAACATCCATTTTAGAGGTGGAGTGCTAAGAGTCAAAGCAAAATCAACTCCTCCCTCTTGATGCTTCTTGAAAATCTTTCCAGGAGGTTGAAGACTGTCTAGATGGAGTACCCACTCAAGAAATCTCTGGGACCCTGCAAAACCATGTAAAACCTTTCTCATGCGTGTAGGGTAAGGTAAAAGTGTAATACCATCAATCTCTACATTAAATGTATCCAAAAATGCTTCGCATCCAATAAAATTAATTTTTGGTACCTCAGTAAATTTTTCACAAGCAATTTCTACATAAGGTATATCAAGAAATGTTTCACAACCAATAAAATCAATCTCTGGTACCTCCATAAGTTTTTTACACTCAATTTCAGCATAAGATATAGCAAGAGATTTTTCACAATAAACGACTTCAATTTCAGGCTCTTCTAAAAATTTTTCATAATTAAAATCCATCAAAGGTATATCAAGAAATTTTTTGCAACTCATAAAATCGATCTCGGGTACCTCCATATGTTTTTCACACTCAATTTCAGCATAAGAAATAACAAGAGATTCATCACAATAAACAACTTCAATTTCAAGCTCTTCTAAAAATTTCTCACAATCAATTTTGGCATAATCTGTCTCAAGAATATCATAGCAATGAATAAAATCAAGTCTGGGTGCCTCTAAAGAATTTTCATAATTATTTTTCACAAATGATGTATCAATACATGCTTCACGTGCAATTCCAGACACCTCCCTGAAATTTTCTAAAGGAAAAGAAGAAATACTTACCTGATCGTGCTGAAAAATATCTGTTGGTTCTACAAGAAATACCTCCATCTCAGGCTTAAATTCTGGTGGATATTCAACTGGAATAGGTGATCTTTGGGTTCTTGCTCCCATCATGCAAGTCCCTACACTTTCTGGATTGTCCTCTGAATTTTCTAATGTATCGGTCAATGGTGGTGGTCCTTGGGGCTCTGTGCAATCCCCTACACCTGTAGAATCATCTCCTGTGCATGCCTCCTTAATAATACCTGCAACAACCTTATTAGAAAAATTAGGACTATCAATAGCAGTATCGTGACAAAATAAAAAATAAGAAAAGTCCGGTACAGCTTCAGTTTTGAAATCAAGGCTGTCGCATGCTTTTCCATCCATCTCCTCAGCTTCCTCTGAAATCAAAGCTCCTCCCACTATGTCAAATGCACCATTATCAGCAATGAACTGTACCTTAACAGTCTCATCTGCGGTGTCTATGCTCATAATAGAGTGATCTCCCCTAGGGTCCTTCATTGCATCGAAAATACTAAACTGGACTACAGTGTCCCCCACTTCCAACGAGAGTGTGCCAGCATAAACATCAATTTTTGTTCTGGCGGTCTTCAGAAAAGGCCTTCCAAGGATAAGTGGGGATCTACGTGCAATATACTCTCCTTCCATGTCTAAAATGTAGAAGTCTGTGGGGAAAATCAACTCCTTCACTTTAACCAAAACATCTTCAATAACTCCTGCCGGGTGGGTCTGGCTTCTATTTGCTAGCTGAATCACAACTCCAATGGGCTGTAGAGGGCCAATGCCAAGCATCAAAAAGATTGTCCTGGGCATGACATTAATAGAAGCTCCTAAATCCAGCATAGCATCATGTAGCGTGGTGCTCCCTATCTCACAATATACAGTAAACATGCCAGGGTCATCACATTTCTGAGGTATAGCATGGATGAGCGATGAAACATTTTTCCCCAGGCTGACCAACTCATTTTCCTTAAGCTTCTTCTTGTGAACACATAGATCTTTCAGGAACTTCGCATATTTAGGAATCTGCTTAATCATGGTCAACAAGGGTACATTAATTTCTACTTTGCTAAAAAGTTTTACCAGCTCATTGTACTCTTTGGTTTTCTCCTCCTCCACTTGTCTTTTGATTTGAGTTTTCCTCTGTGGGAAGGGCAATGACACCCTAATTTCTTCCTCTTGAACTGAAGATGGAGGGGCTGATTTGTGAGCTGCTGCCCCACTCGAAGTAGTTGCTGTAAAATCTGTTTCGGGGCTGATTTCTCCATCATTCTCCACCAAAATCACAGGATTACTTGTTGAGGGAGTTGAGCACGGGCTAGGGGTGCAATCAACTGAATTTGGAGTGGTTTCGGGGCTGATCGGTGCTGAAATTGTAGGTGCTGCCCTGTTTTCAGAAAATTCAGCTCTTGGACCATTTTGAGTTGATGCAACCTTCCCACTCCTCAAATAAATAGTGCTAACATTTCCCTTTGGATTGGGAACGGCTTGAGAAGGTAGTTGGCTTGATCCTTGAGCTTTACCTTGATTTATTTCACTAGCTATTTGCCCAGTTTGCCTTTCGAGGTTTTGTATTGCGGGATCATTCCTTCGTTGTTGTAGAAGTTGTTGAAACATCTCCTCTATTCTTTGTTGTTGTGCATTTCCTCCACTAGACCCTTCATAGCCCCCTTGATTAGCATATGGTTTTGATTGACCTTGAAAAATAGGAGTAGGTTGTTGAAATTGTTGCCCTTGCTGAGATCCTTGAAAATAGGGCTGTTGGGGCTGATAAGATGGCTGGAATTGTTGTTGATAGGGCTGATAATTTGGCTGGAATGTTGGGGAAATTTGTTGAGAATTATAACCTTGAAAACTCTGATTTTGAAATGGAACTTGTTGTGGTGAGGACTGAAATTGATTAGGCTGAAATCCTTAATTTTGTGGCTGAAAATTTTGATTCCAAGGCTGGTAACTCTGCTGTGGTTGTTGAAATTGTTGCTGTAAAGGTTGATATTATTGCTAAAAATTCAAATTCCCTTGGAATGGTTGCTGAATTTGCTGATATGTTGGCTGAAATTGCTGATTTTGGAGTTGGAATTGCTGATTTTGATGTTGAGATTGTTGTGGTGGCTTGAAATTTTGTTGAGGCTGCTGCAATTGTTGTTGTTGAGGGTTTTGTTGGTAGAAAGAATTCCCATACCTCATATTTGGATGATCCCTGTAACCAGGATTATAAGTAGAGGAGTAAGGGTTGTTTCTGGCTTGAAATTGCCCGTAACCAATGCTGCTAGTGACTCATCTTGTTGGAGGTTGGGACATGAATCTGAATTGTGTTCTTGGCTAGTGCAAATGCCACATACACTCATCACTTGGATTGATTGTGGAGGTACTGAAGGAGTTGAATTTTGACTTGCAATATTGAGGCCCATTTGCTTAACCGCTGATGTGAGCTCTACCAATGCATTCTTAATCTCCTTCTGATCATTAGAAACCACCTGAACTTCACCCACTCTTCTAGTAGTCAATGCTCTGCTTCCAAACTGTTGTGAGTTCTCAGCCATATTAGAAATAAGCTCCCTAGCTTGATGTGGCGTTTTGTTAACTAGGGCTCCTCCAGCTGCAGCATCAATCATAATCCTATCCATCTGTAATAATCCCTCATAAAAGTACTGGATTAGGAGCTGCTCGCTAATCTGGTGTTGTGGGCAACTGGAGCAAAGTTTGTTGAATCTCTCCCAGTAGTCATAAAGTGTCTCTCCCATTACTTGTTAAATGCCACAAATACTTTGCCTGATGATTGCAGTCCTAGAGGCTAGGAAATATTTTTCAAGAAATGCCTTCTTCATGGAAATCCAGCTAGACACGTGCCCAGTAGGTAAGTAGTAAAACCAGTCCTTAGCTGCTCCAGTCAAAGAAAAGGGAAAAACCCTCAGCTTGATATCTTCTTCTGAAATACCCTGAGGCTTCATAGTGAAGCATACAACGTGAAACTCATGCAGGTATCTATTTGGATCTTCTCCAGATAATCCTTGAAACTTAGGCAAAAGGTGGATGAGTCCAGATCTCAGCTCAAAATCACCAGTTAGCTCTGGATAAGCAATGCTGGAATAGTGAAAAGTATCATCCGATGCTGCAAGTTCTTTCATGGTCTTCTGATGGTCTGCCATCTGATCAACTAAATAAGCTGAAATAGACTGAGTAGGAAGAATATCAAAAGCCTCTAAAACACTGAGCTGGCTCCTCCTAGCTCTGAAAGTCCTCTCAATCTCAGGGTCAAAATCCTCAAGATCACCACCTGTAGACCTGGTCATAAAATCAAAACCCAATCGCAGTAAAAGTATATAGAAAGATGAAACAAATAAAACCAGATCACAAGATATAGCAGTAAGTGCAAAAATGGATCAAGAAAAATATGAAATGAACACACAAGCAAAAAATCAAACAACTCAACTAGTATGCTCCCCGGTAACGGCGCCAAAAATTTGATGGACCCGAACTAGGTGTCACGAATGTGGGTCTTAAATTTAGATAATTGTAAAGCTGAAAACCCTTTTTGCTATCAAGGAATAAAATGTAGTAAAGGGGCCACAGGTCATTTTTTTTTAATCAAAAGGAAAGATCTTATTTCAAGAAGAGGGAAAAAATCATTTTAGAAGGGGGACCAAACCTGACCTTCTAATATGGAATTACAGAGACAAGGAAACTGATTTACAATTTGGGAATCTGAACAAAAGATTGGCTGAAAGATATTTTCTATACAAAGCAGCCTATTTTAAAATTGATTATAACATCAGCAGAGCTATTCTATCCTGATATATTCCATTTCCCAAGATAACCCATAAAAAACACTTGAGATGCCCATCTTTTAAAACTGCACAAGGATTAATCACCAAAGAAGAATAAGAGTTTCAGAAATCAGCACGACTTTCAAAAGCAGACAAAGGAATGAGTGCAAAAGTTACTGCGTATCAGAATTTGGCATTAGGTTCTACTCATCATACATGAGATTTCCCAGAATAACATACCAAACATATCATAAACCATTAGTAGAATCCCCAACTTTAGCAAACATAACATGAGACCAAGCAAGTTTCAGTAACAGATTTTCAGAAACCACTAATAGCATCAATTCTGCACTTATTTCAGCTGTAATTCAGTTAATAAAGGAGCCATCAAATCTGGAATTGGCTAACCACATTTATAAAAGCAGCCATTTAAAATAGAATTGTAACACCATCAGAACTATCATAAATTTCAAGATAACCCACCATCTTTTATAGCCGCATCAAAGAACAAGATCCAAAAGGAAAAAAGAGTTTCAGAGAACAACAGCCTTTAGAAAATTACTGCGTATCAGAATTTAGCACCAGATATTTCACTACAACACAATACCGTTTAACAGGAATAAGCATATAAACCTTTTCATAAAATCACTAATAGAATCCACAAACAATCAAGAATTTAGGAGACAACAAAGCGTACGGAGTCAGCCAAACAAATTTCAGTATCAGATTACAGACACTCTGCAGTTCAGTAGCAAGGAAGCCAACAAAACTGTAATACAGTGTTTTAGTTAACAAGGAGGGCAACAATACTGTACGAGTTTATTTTTTGGCAGCAGAAAATCCCGTAATCTAGCACAAAGCCCTTAAACATCCCCGAACAAAATCTATCCAAGACTGAAAATCCCAGAACATGAAATCCATAACTTGACAAAATAGCACAAGCAAACAGAGTATGCAACATGCAAAGACTGAAACTTAGACTTAATTGGCATGTTTTAGAACTTGTTGGTTCAACCGCCCGGGGAAACAGGATGATCCACAGCCATTTTGGCAAAGCGAATGTACGGCATATTTAATCTGTCTAGTTTGCAAATACCAATAAGCATCTTATCAATTTCATCAGCTCCCAAAAGCCTTTCTGCAGAAGAACCAAAGGCTTGGTTTGCAAGGTAATCAGCAGCTGAATTAGCCTCCCTATATATGTGTGTAAGCCAAATCTGATGTTGGCTCAATATGATTTTAATTTTGGTGACCAGCTTTCGAAATTTCCATGGAATCAAAGAAGATTGCAGCATCTTTAATGCCACTAACGAATCTGATTCAAGCCAGATGGGGGTGTAGCTATTGTACAAACATAATTCTAACCCCTTCAATATTGCATTTAGTTCAGCCTTTACATTCGAAGAAATACCAATAACACCAGATTTTGCTATCATGATCCGACCCTCGTGATTCCTGATAATAACTCCATAAGAAGTCGGGCCTGGGTTACCCTTTGAGCACCCATCTGTATTAACCTTATAGATTCCTTGTTTCGGCAACTTCCAGTACACTGTTGAAATATTAGTAACAATCCTATTATCCACCTGGAAACCCATACTTCTCATTGCTTTACTACAACCTTTCCACTGATTATTCTTGATCAGGCCTGCTGCCATGGCTAACTGTATATAAGAGATGACCTTCCATATAATCTTGTTAGCCGATGGCCTGATACCACAATGTTTAGCATCATTCCTAGCGCACCATAAATGCCAGAAAATCAAAAAAGGAATCACTTCTTTAATATGTCCAGCACTTGACCAGGAGTTACCAACTTTCCAGCTCTCCAAAATCTGATATCTATCTACCCCAAATAATTGAGAAAAGTATCTCCAGACCTCCTTAGCAATCTGACTTGTAAAGAAACAATGAATCCAAGTTTCCACAGCATTACAACACTGACATTTAGAATCCAATTGCACACCTCTTTGTTGCAATATTTCGTCTAATAGAATCCATCTCTTCAAAAAGCGCCAAATAAAAACTGATATACTTGGGAAAAGAATCTTACACCAGCAAGCTCTCCAAATTTCATCAGGCTGCTGCCCATTTCTGATGAGATTCCAGGTTGTTTTTAATGTGAATTTGCCATTCAAGGTTGGCTTCCAAAGAATGATGTCACAGCAGTTTAGATGATTTCCAACTATTATTGAGTCTTCCTTCCACCTAGGGACTTCAAAGTCCAATATTTCCTCTACAATTCTGGTTGGGACAATGCTTCGCAATTTGGATGAATTTCAGCCTTGATTGTCAATAAATTCCAACACTTTACAGTTTGGGTTCCCCACTACCTCACAAGTTTGAAATAGTGGACCTTGATCTAGCCATGTGTCATAACAAAAGTTTATCTCACCATTGCAAACCATCCAGCCAATATTATCCTCTGCTAAACATCTAATTTTTATAAGACATCGCCAACAAGGAGAATCCCTCAATTAGTCGAAACCACAGTTGAAGGAGTTAAACGACAATACATCTTCAATAGAAAATTTGCCCAAAGGGTTCCTTGTTCCCGGAATCTGAACCAAAGCTTCATTGCAGTAGATGTGGCAATATCTGATAATTTCCTGATTCCCAGACCCCCCCTCCAACTTTGGCTTACAAATATCCGACCAAGCTATCCAATGAATTTTCTTATTTGCATTAGACATACCCCAAAAAAAGTTAGCAAATATCATTTCTATATGATGTTGGACCGACAATGGTGGGAGGAGGACCTGCAAGGTATAAAATGGTTGAGAGAATTTATTAAACAAAGCATCCAGACCTCTTGATAAGAATTCCGCCGAAATAATAAAGAGTAGTGGAGAAATAGGATCGCCTTGCCTTAGACCTCTTCTAGAGTGAAAGAAACCCGACAGGTGTCCATTGATTTTATCAGAAAACCAACATTCTGTTATACAACGTTTGATAAGCCCAATAACAGCAGCCGAAAACCCAAAAGCATCCATGACTTTAAAGAGGAAAGCCGACTGCACTCTATCAAAAGCTTTAGCCATATCTAGTTTCAATATTAAATTGCCACCTCTGACATGGTAATTCAGCTTATGATTAATCTCTTGAGCCAATAATATATTATCCGAGATCAATCTGTCTGAAATAAAACCACTCTGCGAAGAAGAAATGATTTTGTTCATGATTTTGCTCAATCTTGAAGCTAAAAGCTTGGAGATAATCTTGTTTGAAGCATTACATAAACTAATTGGCCTGAAATCTTTCCATTGTTGTGCATTATCTATTTTTGGAATTAAAATAATTGTGGTAGCTGCCATACCCTTTGGCATTGAGCTACCATGAAAAAAATCCCAAACTGCTTCCAATATATCGTCCTTAATAATTTCCCAGCAGGATCTATAAAATTGTGTAGAGAAACCATCAGGACCCGCCGTACTGTCCATGGACATTTCCCAAATAATACCTTTTATCTCCTCCATATCCGGAAGCATAGAAATATTAGCATTGTCACCTGCATTAATCAAGGCAGGTATATGATCAAAATTAACATCATCACAATTATAATTCTCACCAGATAACAGCTTCTCAAAGTAAGCCGAACTTGAAGTTTGGATTAGCTCCGGTTTGTCTAAACAAATCCCTTCATCCCATACTCTAAAGATCCTGCTAGCCAATCATTTTCTTTTCACCAAGCCATGATAAAATTTGGTATTTCTTTCACCTTCCGACATCCATTTCACCGTAGCTTTTTGCCTCCAAAAGATCTCCTCCATATGCAATGTATTGAAGAGCTGCGCCTGCCTCAGACCTTTGATTGTTTTATTAGCTTCCGAAGGATCTAAATCAAAAATTTTTTCTGCCTCAGCAAAACATGCTTCTGCTTTGCTGATGTTATCGTGTATATTCCCAAAAACCTCCCAATTTCTTCATTTCAAATGTTCTTTAAGCCTTTTTAACTTGGATTGCAGTTTTTTGAGACCTTTCTCAGCATTCGGCAGTCTCCAATTCAGAGTAACAGTTTGAAAAAAAATCACAGTGTTTAATCCACATATTCTGAAAGCGAAATGAAGCAGCAGGTTTAGCGAAATTGGGGAAAGTAATAAGCAATGAGCAATGATCAGAAGTAGCCCTGCTTAGATGCTCAACACGAACTAAAAATTCATTAGCATTCCAAGATGAAGATAATAGAATTCGATCCAAATGTTTCCAGATTTTATTGTTTGTCCAAGTGAATCTATCTCCAACAAATCTTGCATCAACTAAACCAGCTAACATAAGAAACTCATTAAAATCGTTAATTGGCCCAAGCTTAGATATAAAACCTTTAGAATGTTCACTTGGACTAGAAATGACATTAATGTCTCCACCGATTAACCAATATTCAAAATCATCTGGACTGATTTCTAATAGCTTCTCCCAAAGAATGGCTCTATCTGATTGTAAACATTTGGCATAAACCACTGTCATTATCATTTTTATAGGAAAAATATCCGAACTGATTTTCATATGAAGAAACTGCTCATGGTCCAATAATAATTCATAATCTATATTAGCATCTATAGAAACCAGATTTTTCCAGAGCAATTGGAAATAACATTAGCAAAACCAAGCCGCCTAGTGATAGAAATCACATCTAATTTAATAAAAGGTTCTAGAATACCCAGGAAATTCAGATGATATTTTCCTCTAAGGAAATGAATTCTTCTTAATGATGCATCATTACCAATCCCTCGAATATTCCATATAATACCTGCCATTAGAAAAGATTTAAGGAACTAGCATTTTGTGTTTGAGATTTACTCCTAGTGACTCTTCGACCATCATCTGCACCCGCTGTAATAATAGTAGCAGATTTTGCAATTATCTGACCTTTCCCCATCACCTTGCCCTTACTTATTTTTTAAGATTCCAAATCTGCTAAATTGCAGGAAGATGATCTTTGCAGCTGTTCCTCAACCTCATTATCTGTGTCTACCTCTTCCAAAAAAGATTTTGAAGTTTCAGCAATATTAGAAATCTTCTGCTCAATCCAAGGCTATCCATTTTTTCCCGTCTGCAGATCATCTTCCATTGGAAAATCTGAAATATTTTCATTCATCACAGAAGAAGAGCCTTCTAATACTTTATTCTTTACACAGCCAGCTTCCTTTATGGACCATGAAACATGCTGCTTTGACTTATTAACTTTGTTATGTTCTGCGACAATAACAATCAAAGTGTCATTATCCTTCAGTGAAAATTTCTCCTGCATAATCCCATTTTCCACGAGCACATCTTTATTAAGACCAGTATCTTCAATGAATCCATTATTATCATGTTTTCCATCTTCTAAGTCAGCTAGAGGTTGAAAACGATTTATTACTTTATCATATCCATTGATTTCCTTTCTATTGATATCTGCTAGTTTACTTTTCTCCACCCATTTTAACTTCTCAGTTTGTTTCAATTCCATCTCCAATATTTGCCCTTCTAAATGCGAAGAACCTTCATTATGATACATTCTTTTATTTAGCTGAGTCCTTGAATCATCAACCACAGGATTAACCCTATCCTCAGAAAACCATATAGGCTTTGGCTTATTACCATTTACATAGCACTCCTCTATTGAATGACCCAAGTGTTTGCAATCAACACAATATTTTGGCAATTTCTCATATAAAACTTTCTGTAGACGCTTCTCTTCCCCTATGCCAATCCAAAAATCGTCAACTCTAGTTTTCAACAGATCAAGTTCCACACAAATTCGAGCAGCTGAAAGTTTGGATCCATCCGCAGTACCTTCATCCATCTTGATTGGTTTTCCAACAATTCTAGCCATTGAAAATAAACTTTGCTTATTAAACATATGAATTGGTAAGTCTAGCAATTGAATCAATATCGGAACCACTGATGATTCTTCATCATAAGAAAAGTGAGGCGACCATTTGAAGATTCTCAGTAGCACACCTCCAATAGACCAAACCCCTCTACACCAAACCCGTGCCATATCTTCATTTGAAGTAAGATGAATAAAAATATAACCCGCTCGCAATATGCGGATATTGTAGAATCCAGAAAGCCCAAGATTACTAAAACCTTGCATAATGATTGGTTGACTTGGCCGCCATCCTGAAAATTTGCCAATTAAGGAGAATTGGTAAGGAGATGTCATACCTGAGATTTCGTCCTCTGAATAAAAAATCCCAGGCTTGTTGTTATAGATTGAAATCGGCTTGAAATTAGCACCTATGTCACCAAAACTCTTCTTTGTCGTTCGGGGAGAAGCAGGATTGACAGCTGCAGCATACGGTGTGTTTGATTTCGATGCCATTTGAGAGAAAATATGGCCAGACGCCATCGCCGCAGAAGAAGATCTATCTATTGCTGTAGAGCATAGATTAGGTTTAGCAAAAACCAGCGACTCTTCACTCACTGGCGCCGCCCCGCTGATGGCGGGATTTTGATGGGAAGCACCATTGCAGATAGGCAAAGAAGGTAATAAGGATTTGGAGGATACAAGGGGAGGGAACCCAGCGTGCATCGCCGGTGACAAATGGTCGCCGGCGGCCAAGCCGCCAGAGGCAAACGCTCGCGCATGATGAACCACGTGTATTGCCTTCAAATCGCCGATGTTGACCAGACAACCCAGGGGCCACAGGTCGTATTTTTCCTAGGGCTAGTTGAGGATTGTATGATTCGAGCTTGAGTTTATGTGTCATTAATAATTTTTTTTGGGTTTTCAAATAGAATCTGAGTTTTGTTTGTAATTAGAAATGAAAATGCAATGGTAAGAAAGAGAATTTAACTAAATGAACTGAACAAGGTGTAAGGCAACTAATGACATCAAGCAATTGGAAACCTAAGCAACCAAGGGCCTTAACTATCTTTTGGGAAAACAATGTTGATTTTAATTGCAAACCAAATGTTAAGCAAAAGAATTAAAACGAGGCTGAAATTTTCGGTTGATACTAATGCCGAAGCTTATCATGATACAAAGTGGAAAAAGTGAAACCAACTTGATACACAAAGGAAAGGCTTATGTGCTGAAACTGAACTAATGTAAAATTATAGGTTGAAGTGAAGCAACTGGTGTGAAGTAAAGGGATGTGAAACAAACAAATAAAGTGTAGATTTCAAATGCAATTGAATGTGCCGAAACACAACTCAAGTGAACAAAATTTCAGAAATGACTGATGTGCCGAAATTGAAAATTGAACTTAATGCAGGATTTAAGCTGGAATTTCCAGAAACAATTTGGATGAAAAGAAAACAATTTCAAACACAATAGCATAGTCGAAAATTGCCATTAACTCGATTCCAAACAATGCCTAAACTGCACTTGGTTTAAAGAGCAAAATTGAAACGATCTTGATACTCGGAGAAGGAAACTAATGTGCCAAAGGGACTGATGCTAAGTGCCCGAAACTCTAACTGACAATTCAGAATTTAATACACAGGACTAAAGGAATTCGTGAGCAATCACTGATCAATCAAAACAAATCAAGGGCAAATATGAAATGCAAGAAAATAGGACTTGTGTGTAGAAATTGCAGGAATGAATTGCAATATTTCAGAAACTGAATTGAATGCTAAATCCAAACAAACAGCTGAAGTCAATTGCTCCAAGCTAATGTTCACATAAAAATTCCTAAGAACTGAAATTCAATTGATGCGAATTCAGGAACTTAAGATTGAAACACAACTGAAACTGAAACTAAATGGCAGAAATTGAAATTGATACGCTAGCTGAACTGAGAATATGAAATTGAATTGCGGAAACTAAAATTAAGTGCTGTGTTAACTAGACAAGCATCTATCTAGCTCGAATGCAGAAATTAACAACTACTAAATGCAGAAACAATTTAGAAAACAAGCAACATCTGATACAAGTTCAGAAACTAAATGAGAATGCAGAAGTGTAAATGGCACGCAACTACAAATTTGATACACAAGCAACAAAACAGAAATTAAACTGAAATTGAGTTCAATTGATCACTGAACAATTTCCCTAGCTAGTTTACTTGCAGAATTAAAACCTAATTAAAGCAAAAACAATTCAAGGAAGTGAACTAAACAGCTGACATGAAGACAGAAATAGAAATTGTTTTGCAGAATTGAAATTACAGCTAAAGCAATAAGAAATGCCATAAAAACTAAGCATCGACCATTCCCTTATCTCAAGACCTCCTTGCCGTCACACAAGAGCAAGCCAAGAACCCCTTCAGCTCGCAAATCACTGGGAAAATAGCTCCAATTTCAGATCTGCTCATAGATTTCACTCGGCTGGAGAATTCCAATCCGATCTCCTAGATCTCGCGAGGTAGAATTGCTATGGAGATTTGGTGTTGATCAGAAACCATCAGAAGACCCTTCGGACAGCTCCAATTGAAAAGAATGGCACGCGATCACGATTTAGTTGATCATATCACAGAAATGGACGAAACCCTCAATCCACTCTGCCCCGGTGAGAATCCGAGCTAGAATCTTAGTGAAAACCTTCTCCCAATGATCCAGATCGTGTTCCAAGGTTGTGATCGAGATGGCCACGCCTCCAGATGGAAAAATCGCCGAAGAAATAAAGAAAAAGTGAAGAAACGAGAAGAAATCAGCTGGAAATTTGGCGAAGACGCGACGCTGATCCGAAGCAGAGGAGGCTGTTTAAGTAGTTAACCCGTGAACGGCTGAGATCATTTCACTTCCATCCAACGGCTGATCTTCATCCAATTTGGCTCAAACTTCCCAGATTTTGAGTATCATCCTCGGGGTAGCTCGGATCTGCCAGATTTGCAACGGATGGTTCAGATCCCCTTGATCTTTAAACGAACGGTCTAGATTCTCCCGAGCTTGATCCAATGGCTAGATAATCTCTGATTTGGACAAAACCTTCAGATCTTGATCTGATCGCTCGATTAGCCTTAATCCCAACTCGGATTGATCAGAAGTTCTCAGATGGTCTAGATCTAACCATTCTTGCATCGGACAGTCCATATTAGTCGACGCTTGATCACTTGATCCAGTCCACTTTTGACTCAACTTTGACCCAACATGACCTAGGTCCATGATCCTTCCAAGCCTACAAAAGTAGATCAACAATTTAGTGACAAAATAATTCAAATATATCAAAATTTGCAATTAGGTCCAAAATGAATGTAAATCTTAGAACCTATGGTAAATCCACAATTACGCAAGTAAAATATGAGTCAAACACGGATTTTAGCATATGAAATGATCAATAAAATGATACTTATCAGCGCCCTACTGGACTAGGCGCCAGTGTTGAGACAAGAGCCCCAAACAAAGGGTGAATTCCAGCCACTTCGAAGCAAGGCCTCATAACCACAACAGAGGCACCTGTGTTAACACAGGCACCCCAATTAGCTCAGGCTCCCTAGTTGAGGGGATAAGCGCTGACCAAGTCTGCGGATTGAGGTTCGCGCAGAGAAGGCCACGTGTTAGGTGCCCCCTTCAACATAAGCACCCCAGCTACGACTATATAATGGGGTTCACCCCCTTGGCTTCAATAACAATTGCTTTCTACGCATTCATTCAATCGCTCCACTCCGACAAGCTCTGTGTGTGGGGACCGGTGCCGTCGATAGAGGGGGGGTGAATATAGACCGATTAAAATCTTTGCGGAAACTTCGTAAACTTTCGATCGTTCAAGATATAGAGTTATTGCAGCAGAAAATAGAAAGAACGAATGAACAAACAATGTGCACACGGGATTTTTACTTGGTTTCCAACCCCCCAGGGTCAGTACATCCAAGGCCTAAGCACGGGAACGCCCGCCCACTAATGGTCTCCTTTCCAGACTTTCCAGAGGCAGAGAAACCCGTCTTACAGTGCACAATTTACAATCAAAAGATAAAAATAAATTAAGTATGGAATGTAAATTCAAACCAAACTAAAAGAGTCGAAGACTCGCCCGATCTGGATCTCCGAAGTGTCGCGCACTTCCTCCCAGAACCTCCTTGGTCGTAGAGCTTCGTCGTTAGCACTTTGTTGTCACTTGGAAAGGTTAGAATGATTTCTAAATGTTTTCAAGTTGAGGGGTCGAAACCCCTTTATATAGTAGTCATTGGGGCGCCTGTGTTGAAGGGGGTGCCTCACAAGGCTTGGTCAAACATCATCTCCACGTCGAACTCGCAGCAGGGATAAGTTCACCCTTCCCAGGCGCCTGTCTCAACACAGGCACCTGGGAGCTTTCAAGCACCCCTGTTAACAAGCACCCTACAACTCTGGGGCGACTGTATTAATACAGGCGCCCTGGATGCCTCTTCCAGGTCGCTTTATATTCGCTTGCCTGTCTTGTTTCCAACTTTTAGGTAACTGTAATACAATCAAAGACAAGACAAATATGCAGATAATGTTAACCTTAAGGACTTGGTTCTGACTTCTGATTTCCACGAAACCCTAGGTTGAACCAACGCCTAAGTTCCCACCTCCGGGAACGCGCCTTTCACCTACTCCTCTCATGAGACAGTTGCCACCCAGCCCATCTGATTAGACTTTTGCCTAGCTTCACTCACCAAGACTTTTGCCCAATCTCACGACCAGGACTTATTGCCTAACTTCACTTGTCAGGACTTTTGCCCAGCTTCACTCACCATGTCTTAGTGCCCAGCTTCACTCACCATGTCTTAGTGCCCAGCTTCACTCACCAGGTCTCAATGCCCAGCTTTACTCACTAGGACTTAGTTCTCAACCCTCGGTCAGGTCTTAGGTTCCCAACCCTCGGCTAGGACTTAGTGCCTAGGTTAACTAGGACTTTTCATCACTTTAGTCTAGTTTTCTTGACTACCCTTCCCTTGTTCAATGTATCACTGACTTAAGCATATTGTCAAACATTGAAACACTTAGAGGAGGACATTACTGATGCATCTTGCACCAACAATCTCCTCCTTTTTGATGTTTGACAATATCTTAAGTTATATTGGATGAAAGGGCTAAATTATAATTCTTGGAAAAAATGATCTAAGTTTTGAAAAACATTTTGATCCTTTAGGAAAAACTTCAGCTCACTCTCCCTCCTTTTTGAAAAAAAAACATTTTGATTTCATTTGATCCTTTGGGAAGAGGGAAAAAATTTATAACTTAAATTAGGGAAGAGAAAAAAAATTTCTAACTTAAGCTAACTTAAGCGCACTCTCCCCCTTTGTCATACATCAAAAATCAACAAAAACACTTGCACCAACAATGAAAACATTTTTTCTTTTGAAAGTACTTGGTTTAATTCTTTTGAAAGCATAGCAAACCGCTAGTTACAAAAACAAATATACCAACAGAAAATTAATTTTACTTAAATTGCACCCCAAAAAAATTACACTTTGAAAAGTATTATGCATCGAGAAAATATTTAGTACTTTCAGAAAACTTAGAAAATTTTCCCACTTAGAAAAAATATTGCCTTAGAAAAATTTCCAATTGAGAAAGATTTTCAAAAAGGAATTGCACATCTAAAAGATTTTTACTTAGAAAAATATGCATTTTTCAAAATATTTCACTTCGAGATTTTTGCACTTTAAAAGAATACTTTGAAAAATATTGTGCAAAAACTTGTACTTCGAAAGATATTTTTTCCTTTGAAAAGTTTGTACTTTGAAAATATTTTACATTTTCAAAAAAATATTAGTATTTTTGAGTAATATTATGCATTTTGAAAAATTCAAGCACTTTTGAAATATATTATTAATTTTTGAAAAACATAAGTACTTTTGAAAAATGTTATGCAATTTTTGAAAAACATAAGTACTTTTAAAAAATATTATGAACTTTGATAAAATGCATGTACTTTTAAAAAAAATCTTATGAACTTTTTGAAACAAATATAAGTACTTTTGAAAAAATCTTATTAACTTTGTGAAACAAATAAGTACTTTTTGAAAAATATTTTGTACCTTTTTTTTGAAAAATATTTGAAAACATAATATTTTACTTAACTTGGTTT
Source organism: Boesenbergia rotunda (assembly GCA_024364735.1). Lineage (NCBI taxonomy): Eukaryota > Viridiplantae > Streptophyta > Magnoliopsida > Zingiberales > Zingiberaceae > Boesenbergia > Boesenbergia rotunda. Next base: position 50,385 of record JAGFNQ010007620.1, on the reverse strand, counting down.
CCTCTCTAGTCTGACACAATCCTAGGAATCCTTGTTAATAACAAGGACATTTCCCTAAGTATCCTGGAAATTCTCCAAATTCAAGTAAATATTATTTTCAAAAGGAATTCTATAAGCAAAAAAAATATGTTTTTGATAGTATCATATAAAATAAAAGATGACAGTATTTTGAAAAAAATCCTTACATTTTCAAAAAGATTTAAAAATACAGTGCATGAAAACATATTATTTTGAAATGTTCAATAATTCTTTTAGTTTGACCTCCCCCTAAGCTTGACCCAGTCCTTGGAAGCTTATTGACTACAAGTACTCTTCCTCTGAGTCTTTAGGATTTGGTACAAATCATAAGAATTATCTACTAATTTCAAAAACTAATTGCCAGAAAAAATTTTCGAAAAATATTTTGTCAGATAGTTTTCTTTTGACTTAGACTCGTCCTAAATTTGACACATCCTAGGAGTCTTTGTAGATCATAAAAAGGATTTCCTCTGTGTCTTTAGGGTTTATTAAAATCAAAAGAATAGTTTTGAATGACAGTATGGTAATTTTCAAGAAGATAATTTTAGAAAATTCAATTTGGAATAAAGATAATTTTTAAAGCATAAGCTTTTTCAAAATCATACATGATAGTGATTTAAAGTACCGTTTTCGAAAAACATTTTGAAGTGATAATGATGTTTAAAGCATAATTTTTGAAAAACACTTTGAAAAAAATAACTCCCCCTGACACCAACACTGTTCGACTCTATCTAACTGCCTTAAGGATTTTTAGTGTTGACCTAAGAGGCTTGTGTCTAATTGTGTATGTCAAACAATTTTTTAAAAAGATATAATTTTGAAATGTATAATATGTATAAACAATCAGACAAGCATGAAATCCATAAAAATATTATTATGTTAAAGCACTATTTTGAAAATAGATTTTTAGAAAAATATTCTAAGAATTTTGAAAAACATTTCTAAAAAGCATTTTTCAATTTATTAGTCCTTAACATCTCACCCATTTTAGATGTCTCAGTACAAGCAAGCATGGTTGCCTTATGAGTGTATTGTGAGATGCTTGAATAATTTTTCTTAATTTATTGTTAAATCTAAGATTTAATCAAAACTTGTGTTAGATTCAAATTTATCAAATAGTAAATTGAATTTGAGTTTCGATAATTGGCTTCCAGGTCTTAGCGAGGCACAGACGCCTTCTTTGGTCGTAGCCTTATTGGAGCAACAACCCTTTTCTTGACAAAGCCTTTTATCAAAATTTCATTTTCAAATTACTTCTTGAAAAATTTTGGTCTAACTAGCTTAGGTTTTGGATCGGTAGCTTCGACTAGTTCCACCAGACTAAACAAACCAAGTAGGGTACGCCTTACCTTGACCTTATTAGAAGGGCTTCCCTAACGTACTATCATCTCACCTCCACATAATACTAGGTTGTTCAAGTTTCAACTAGTCTTTTTCCTATAACCGTTCTAAATCATGCATAAAATTAAACTTGAATGACATGACATATATTGAGAAAAATAGCAAATGCATGACATGGCAGCTATGCATGAGTCAAACAATTCAACTCATTTTACTTATGTTTCTAATATGTATCAAATTCCCGATTTGATACATGTCGTGTGAATCCGCGAATATACCAACGCACTTTGACATATTAAATATTATTAATTTAATTGTTGCAGTTTGGGTAAGATTTTATTTAATTTGAGTTTAAGTTATTTAAGAATTAATTGGATTTAAGTTAATTGAAGTTAAATTAATTAATTGAAGTTAAATTAATTAAGAATAACTAAACTTAAATTTAAGTTAAATTAATTAAGAATTATTTAAAGTTTAATTGATTACGGATTAATTAAAGTTTAAACTAATTAAGGAGTATTTAAACTTAAATTAATTAAGAATTAATTGAATTTGAATTAATTAAGGATTAAATTAAGAATATTAAGATTTAATTTGATTTAAATTTCAAAATTTATGAGTAAATTAAGAGTTGTGGGTCTATTTCATCATTTTCATGATTTCAAAAATTTCTGACTCATCTACTATTTCGTCTTTATTTTATTTTTCAAGTCTTTCTGACAATTCTGATTTGTATGAATCTTTGTAAATTTTGTTAACTATAGCCTTGATTGTAGAAATTTCAATTTCCTCCTCATCCTCATCATCAAGATTATATCCTTTTAAATCTTCATTATAGGTGGAGTAGTTTTCTGGGCTACTAATTAATGTTTTATAATTATTTTCAGGATTATCCAAGAAAATAATTAAACTTTTATCTAAAAAGATTTCATTTTCAATATCCTCAGAAAAATTATTTTAATCCTGAGAAAAATTATTTTAATCCTCAGAAAAATTATTTTTATCCTCAGAAATATCTTCAGAAATATTTTCAATGTTATCCTTAAGATTTTCATAAATAATTTCCATATTTTCCTCAGACATATTTTCAATATTATCCTTAAGGTTTTCAAAAATAATTTCCATATTTTCCTCAGAAATATTTTCAATGTTATCCTTAAGATTTTTAGAAATAATATCCATGTTTTCCTCAGAAATATTTTCAATGTTATCCTTAAGATTTTCTGAAATAATTTCAGCATTATTACTTTCAGAGTTAACTTCAGGATTAATATTATCAGAGTTTATTTTGGAAATTATTGAATTGACATTAAGGATTAAAAAGTTAAATTCTAATATTTTAGCATTCTCTACATTTTCTAATTGGGCATGCAAAATATTGAGTTGGGTATTCAATAATCCTAATTTTTCAACGAAATTTTCTAAACTATCATATGATTGTGCAGGAATTTGAAAATTTCTAGGAAAGTAAATTTTCCGTACCTTAGCCGGACACTGATTCCTATAGACATTTGAAACATTGTACGTGGCTCTTGTCCCTCCAGACTCCTGGTGCTGGTATTTCATTTACCGCCGGCGAAGAACGAGTCTTACGAGTAGGACACTGATTTTTGTAGTGTCCTCTCTCCCTGCACTTAAAACATGTGATATGAAATTTAAAAATTGACATTTAACAAAAATTGTACCTAATTCACCCCTGAGCTCCCCCTCAACTCCTGGGGTCTTTGCTCCGTCGGTGATTAGACCGGTGAAGAGCGACCAGGCTCTGTACCACTTGTGGGGACCAGTGCCGTCGATAGAGGGGGGTGAATATCAACCGATTAAAATCTTTGCAAAAACTTCATAAACTTTCGATCGTTCTAGATATAGAGTTAGTGCAGCGGAAAATAGAAAGAATGATCGAACAAACAAAGTGCACACGGGATTTTTACTTGGTTCCCAACCCCCCAGGGTTAGTACATCCAAGGCCGATGCACGGGAATGCCTGTCCGCTAATGGTCTCCGTTTTGGACTTTCTGGAGGCGGAGAAACCCATCTTATAGTGCACAATTTACAATCAAAAGATAAAAATAAATTAAGTATGGAATGTAAATTCAAACCAAACTAAAAGAGTCGAAGACTCGGCCGATCTGAATCTCCGAAGTGCTGCGCACTTCCTCCCGGAGCATCCTTGGTCGCAGAGCTTCATCGTTAGCGCTTTGTTGTCACTTGGAAAGCTTAGAATGATTTCTGAATGTTGTCAAGTTGAGGGGTCAAAGCCCCTTTATATAGTAGTCATTGGGGCGCCTGTGTTGAATGGGGTGCCTCACAAGGCTTGGTCAAACATCATCTCCGCGCCGAACTCACAGCAGAGATAAGTTCACCCTTCCCAGGGGCCTTTCTCAACACAGGCGCCTGGGAGCTTTTAGGTGCCCCTGTTAACATGCGCCCAATAGCTCTGGGGCGCCTATATTAATACAGGCGCCCTAGATGCCTCTTCCAGGTCGCTTTGTGTTCACTTGCCTGTCTTGTTTTCAACTTTTAGGTACCTGCAATACAATCAAAGATAAGACAAACATGCAGATAATCATAACCTTAAGGACTTGTTTCTGACTTTAGATTTCTGCGAAACCCTAGGTCGAACCGACGCCTAAGTTCCCACCCCCGGGAATGCGTCTATCACCTACTCCTCTCATGAGACGGTTGCCACCCGGCCCATCTGGTTGGAATTTTGCCCAGCTTCACTCACCAGGACTTTTGCCCAATCTCACGACCAGGACTTATTGCCTAACTTCACTTGTCAGTGTAAGATGTGTATACTGAAAGACATGACTTTTATTATATGAACATCTTTTATGAAAAGAGAATCACACTACACTAGGTGTTTGTTTATAATAGTATATACACGAAGTCCCATTGCTTAGCATTATAGATAACATGGTGTGTGGTGTCACATGGAAGATCATATTATTAGTGCCTTACTTAGCATAAATAGAGGCTCACAACCTAGATGGAATTGGACAACCCATCGGGATGGTTGTAGTGTAGTCAGGTATGGTTGGTCTTGACCATAGGACTACACTAGTGTGCTATGAGTACATTGAGTAGGATCGAAACCCGAGGTATCTCATTTGTACTGACTAGATAAATGGATAGGACCTCAGTTGTTATTATGGAGTATGATCCCTTAATCCCGAAATAATATCGGACATATATTATTAATTATTGTTTCTTTGATTTACCAATGGGCGAGATCTATTCTGTTAGATCGACAGACCCGGTAAGTTGGGAAATAATATTAATAATATGATGTGTTGATGATTATTGATAGAATCCGTGTCCTGGAGAGTCAGGATGATGATGCCCCTTGATGAGCTCAAAAGGTTCATCGTGCCAAACCATGCAGGAGGATTTGATCCGACACGCTGCTAAGGTTGAGTGGTACTAATCAAGGATCCAGAAGTTAATTAATTTAAATTTTCAGTAATTTAATTAATTAATGGGCATGCGTGATCTTAAACACGGGGGGATGGACAACTCGTAATATGTGGAGCCCATATAAAAAATATGGGGGTTGGTGAGGTGAGTTCAATTAGGATCCTTTAGTTGAATGGATCCTAATTAATGGATCGGGTTTGGATCCATTAGCGGGCCAAGAACCAACTCCTCCACTTGGTCCCTGCCTTAGCCCTATAAATACCCCATGAGATCAAGAAACCAAACCAATTAATCAAACCCAAGAGCTAAGGAAAACCCCTCCCCCTCTCCCTCTCTCTTCCTCTCTCGGCGCCGACTAGGGAGAAGGGTTCTCCTTTCGGTTTCCTTGATTCCCCCTCCACAAAGCTTCGGCCGAGACTCAAGGAAGCAAGGTAGGAATCTCTTCTACCTTTCTTGAGTCTCGGGAAGGGCTGAGGAGGCGCCAGCGAGGAGAAGAAGGCGGCACAAGGGCCACCTTGTGGCGGCGGCGCAAAAGTGAAGAAGAAGGGGGTTTGAGGGCTTTTGTGGCTGAGAAGAAGGTTGTTCCTTGCCTTCTTCTTCTTCATCATCTTCCTCTCAAGGTGTACCGCTGATCCGGAGGGCTTGGAGCCAGCTCCGGCGGGCGGTGGCGCAAAAGAAGGGGAGGAGGTCTCGGCGGCGCAAACCCTAGGGTTTAGGGTTTTGTGGTCGGTTGAAGAAAGGGATTGGTTGGGGCTTTTGGTGATCTCAGATCATGGTAGATTGTCGCCCACACGACATCCGCGAAGGGAGGGACATAAGGTAGAAGACTGCGAGGTGATCGGAAAGGTATAACTTTCCATAAGCTCCTTTGTATTTCCTTATGTCGTACATGTGTTGTGTGGATATGTCTCGTCATTTTATGTGTAAGAATTTTATGTTTTGCTTGAAAAATATATTTAATAAATTCTTAACTGGACCTGACCATAAACGCAAAAGTCGGCGATCAACTCGTCGCCTTTTTCGTGGTAGAACGATTGAGCAAAGTGCAAGGCCAATTTTGGTAATTGGCTAAGTTGCAACTTTGGATCGTTCGATACGGCACGAGACGGTCGATGGGAGATGACTCTCTTTTCGGATTAAATTTTAATCCGTAGGCATGGAGAGGTTTCTCGGATCAACCAGGTATTCGCTTAGATACCCGCCAAGCCATACCCAACAGTCAGGACTTTTGCCCAGCTTCACTCACCATTGTTGGTGTTGGAAGCACCATATCGAACCTTGTTTTGATGTTGGCAAAGGGTTCAAAGTTATGTATTATTGGTACTCTAACCATGTTACTCAAGTGTGCAGGAAAAGTCCTAAGAACACTAGGCACGAAGTCCTGGTTCTAAGAATTGGGCACTAAGTCCTGGTCGCGGGCTGGGCAACTAAGTCCTGACATAAGGTTGGGCAATAAGTCCTGGTCGTGGACTGGGCACTAAGACCTGGCCGAGGGCTGGGCACCGAAGACCTGGTGAGTAAAGCTGGGTACTAAGACCTGGTCGAGGACTGGGCACCGAAGACCTGGTGAGTAAAGCTGGGCACTAAGTCCTGGTCACGGACTGGGCACGAAGACTTGGTGAGTAAAGCTGGGCAAAAGTCCAATCGGAGGAGCCAGTTGGCAAAAAGGTAAATTCTCCTGAGAGGTGTAGGTGAGGACGCGTTCCCCGTAGAGGGAACATTAGGCGTCGGTTCGACCTAGGGTTCCATTTGGGAGACCCAAAGTTAGAACCAAGACAGCTAAGGCTGTAAATAATAGCTAACATATTTGCGTGTTGTGTTTTGGAACTAACCTTGGTTGCAGGGAACGAAGGAATGTTGCTTCTGCAGCTCAGGCGCCCCAATGGAGTGGGGCGCCTCACTGGGGCTAGGCGCCCATATGGATACTGGCGCCCCAGTGTAAAGGCAAAAACCAAACCACTGCTGCGAAGCCTCTGGACCAAGGCAGCTCAAGCGTCCGTGAGGTCACGGGCGCCCCCATCAGCTCAGGCGCCCCAGTGAAGATGGATAAGCGCTGACCGAGCCTGCGGATAAGAGATCACGCAGGGAAGGCCACGTGTAGGCGCCCCCATTGACACAGGCGCCCCCATGGGTGCTATAAAAGGGGGTTCACCCCCCAAGGCTTCAAGACACATCGCTCTCAACAGTCCAAGACTTTTCGTTCAAGCGCTATGCTCCAACCAGCTTCGACTTCGAGATTCCAGCGCCGACGATGACCCTCTGCTCCGAAATTCGATCCACCTCGAGCGTCGGTAACGAAAAGTGTTGTAAAGTTCATTTTCAGTTCTATTTCTGTACTCAATTTGTAAAACCTTTTTACGACTATAGAATTGCCCAAAGTAAACGGTCAAGGACCATGGGCCTTGGAGTAAGAGCCGACCGTGACTCCGAACCAAGTAAAACCGACTTGTGTTCCAGTGTGTTCTATTATTTTCCGCTGTGTAACTGCTCTGTTTTTGTTCGAAAAAATTATTATCGATATTCACCCCCCCCCCCTCTATCAATTTCTCCGATCCAACAACCATGTCTTAGTGGTCAGCTTCACTCACCAGGTCTTAGTGCCTAGCTTCACTCACCAGGTCTTAGTGTCTAGCTTCACTCACCAGAACTTAGTGCCCAACCGTCGGTCAAGTCTTAGATGCCCAGCCCTCGGCCAGGACTTAGTGCCTAGGTTAACTAGGACTTTTCATCACTTTAGTCCAGTTTTCTTGACTACCCTTCCCTTGTTCAATGTATCATTGACTTAAGCATATTGTTAAACATTCAAACACTTAGAGGAGGACATTACTGATGCATCTTGCACCAACACCGTGCTCAAGATTCAAGTGCCAACGATGACCCAAGGCTCCGGCATTCCAAAATCCTCCGATCGTCGGTATAAATTCTTTTTGTTAAAGTGTTGTAATTATTTTCAATTCTATATTCGGAATTCCAACTTGTAATCATTTTTACGAAAATATAGAATTTCCCATTGTAAACGGTCAAGGACCATGGGCCTTAAAATAGGAGCCGACTGCGACTCCGAACTAAGTAAAAACAAAAGTGTTAGCGATTGTTTTTTCTTTTCCACTGCGCAATTTCTGTAAGTATTCCGAAAAATTTAACGATCGATATTCACCCCCTCTATCGATTCAATCGGATCCCACAGTTAGCTTTCAAATTATTTGAATTGAATTTAGGGTTTACCTCCTTTTTCTTACCCAATGGAGACTTGTCCTTATAGTGTCCCTTTTGATTGCACCCAAAGCAAATTATATGCCCCTTTGACTTTGCTTTGGTGGAGTTGGGAACTTCTTCTTGCTCCGGTATTTAGGATGGTCTCTCCTCCCCCTCAATCCTTGAAGTGGAGACTTCTTCTATTTCTTCCTCACTTGAAGATGTGGACGATTCAACTTTCTCCTCAACTTCGGATGTTGAACTTGACTCAACTTCCGATTAGTCCCTCTCCTTTTCTTGGACCAATGACCCCTTTTCCTTGGACTCTTCTTCTCCTTGCCCTTGTGTCGAATTTTCATGTAGAGCTATCACCTTTCTCCATAGCTCATATGCATTCTTGTATTCTCCTACATTTGACACAATATATGAAGGTAATAAATTTACTACAATTCTAGTTACCTCCTTATCCGCCTCCGCTTCTTCCATTTGACTTTTGGTCCAATACCGAGATCGAAGGCGTTTTCCTTTCTTGTCCGTTGGAGCTTCAAATGACACTTCCAATGCGGTCCAATGATCCCAATCCATTTGGAACCACGTCTCCAATCGCTTCCTCCAATAATCAAAGTCATCTTGATCGTATGGAGGTGGAATCCTAGCGGACCTTCCGATTCCATCTTCCTCTATCTTTTTGCTCTCCCGGCGATTAGTCCGTAGATGAGCGAACCTCGCTCTGATACCACTTGTTAGGATCTTACCATTAAGCTATAGGGGGGGGTGAATAGCTTTCTTTCGATTTTCTACCTACAATGATAACGTGCACAAGCGGAACCAATAATAACACAAATAAAACAAACGCTAACACCAAACCTTTACGTGGTTCGGAGGTGATGCTCCAACTCCAACGTTGTCCGTAAGGTGGGCGATCCCGATCCGACGATGGATGACTCCCCGGATGCCCTCCGGCTAGCTCGTGTAGCTCCTTATGGGTGGAGAAACCTCGCCACAACCCGAACGACACTTCTGAGCACAAAGACTACTAATTGGCTTCTAACCAAAGCCAATTTCATCGAAACCTCTCAGTCAAAACTGAGCCCCTTTAAATAGTGCTCAAGGTTGAGAAACCCGCTACCAGTCGCTGGTCCCACCTAAATTCGACCGTTGCAAGCCCAACGTTCGAATTACTAGCCACACCAGTCGACCGGTCAATTACCAGTCGATTGACCACCAGTCGACTGATCTTTCTATGGCATACAACAGTCGACTGCCACAGGGCCAATCGACTGGTCGACCCTTACACCTAAGGTTTCCCTTCCCCGAGTACACTTCTCTCAACACTCGAACCCTAGGATTTCCCAAGAACATTTCACTCAGCACTCGTACCCTCATGACTCAGCTGACTTTTCACCCAGCAGCCTCGATCTGTTGCCTTCGCACCCTCTTCGTCTTCGGCCCCCGTCCCTCAGATGCGCACACAAGCCCTCAGCTTGCCTCCATGTCATCCTTCATGCATGCTTCGAAATCCACGTCCCTCGGCTCATCGTTCCTACTCCAGCAGCCTCGATCTGTTGCCTTCAAGTCCTCTTCGACTTTGGCCCTCATCCCTCAGAAGCACACACAAGCCCTCGACTTGCCTCCATACCATCCTTCACGTACGCCTCGAAGTCCGCTTCCCTCGGCTCATCATCCCTGCTATATCCATGGTCCCTCGGATGCGCACACAAGCCCACGACTTACCTCCATGCCATCCTTCACCATACCCGAAGTCGTCCAGCTAAGTCCATGTGTATCCTGCAAACCTGCACACTCAAATACACATATCAAATACAAGGGTGAACCTAACTTAAATCCTTTGCCCAAACATCAAAACACATGGTCACTCCGGACCATAGATTGCCCCAACACTATCTTCTTCTTGGACGTCGTGTGGGTGACGATCTTCCAAGAAATGAAGTCACAAAGGCAAATCCCTAGCTTCCTTCTCTTTCTTCTTCCTTGCGCCTAAAACCTAGGGTTTCCTTCTTCTTCCATTGTTTGCGCCGAAACCTTAGAAGGAGCAACTCCTTTGTGTTGTCAACCAAGGAAAGAAGAGAGGAAGAAGAAGATGAAGAAGAAGAAGAGAAAGAACTCTCTCCTTGCTTGAAAACCCTACCGCCGACCACCTCCCCTTCAACCTTCCTTGCCGTCGGCCAAAGAGAGAAGAAAGAGCTCTCTTTCTTAGCCGTTGGGGCCTCTCCTTGCTTGGTGATGCCGTGTGCCCTAAGGAGAAGAAGTGAAGAGAAAGAAGATGAAGAGAAAAGAGATCCTTTCCTTCTTCCTCCAATCCACCAAGATTCTTCTTCCACCTTGCTAGGCGTCGGCGCAAAACCTAGGAGAGAGGATGAGAGGGAGAGAAAGAGAGAGAGACTTTAGGTTAATNCTCGAAGAAAAGGTTCTAAGAGGGAGGCCAAAGAACAGAATAAGGGAAAGAAGAAAAAGGCCAAAAAGACTGAAAAAAACCCTAAAAGGCACTTGCCATCACTGTGGCAAGGAGGGTCACTTGCGAAGAAACTGCAAGATTTATCTTGAGTCCTTGAAAGAGAAGGCATCCGATGCCCCATCCTCTTCAAGTATCTTCGTTATTGAATGTCACTCTATTTCCTCAAACACTTGGGTACTCGATACTGGGTGTAGCTCACATATATGTAATGACATACTGGGGCTAAGGAATAGAAGAAGACTCGTCAAAGGAGAAGCGAATTTGCGAGTTGGAAACGGAGCAAAGATTGCTGCTATTGCCATCGGAACATATTTGCTAAAGCTCCCCGCTGGACGTGTCTTAGAACTGGATAATTGTTATTTCGTTCCTTCGTTAATAAAGAACATTGTATCTATTTCATGTTTGAATGAAAAAGGTTATCATTTAACTTTTAGTAACAATTGTTGTTATATAACTTTAAATGGCGTTCTTTATGGAAATGGAACTTTGTGCAATGGCATCTACACGTTAGATTTATCCAGTGACATTTTCAATATCGAAGTTAGTAATAAACGTGCTCGAATAGATAATCGAATAGACTCCTACACGTGGCACTGTCGTCTTGGCCATATAAGTAAGAAACGCATGACCGAATTACACCGATGTGGAATTTTGGAATCATTTGAACCCGGTTCATTTGATACATGCGAATCGTGCTTAAAAGGCAAGATGACCAAATTACCCTTTCTCGGAAAAGGTAATCCAGTGGGAGAGTTGCTTGGCCTAATACATACCGATGTATGCGGACCAATGTCAACTCAAGCACAAGGAGGCTATAACTACTTCATCACCTTTATCGATGATCACTCATGATTCGGTTATGTGTTCTTGATGAAACACAAATCTGAAGCTTTTGATAAATTCAAAGAATTCAGAAATGAAGTAGAGAAACAACTTGGCAAAAGTATTAAAATACTTCGATCCGATCGGGGTGGAGAATACTTAAGTCAAGAGTTCCAAGATTATCTTAGGGACAATGGGATATTATCCCAATGGACTCCGCCGTATACACCACAGCATAATGGTGTATCTGAGAGGCGCAACCGAACCTTGATGGACATGGTTAGGTCGATGATGAATCATGCAACTCTTCCAAAATCCTTTTGGGGCTATGCACTTAAGACAACTGTTTACTTGCTAAACAGAGTCCCGACCAAGGTAGTCTCTACTACTCCATATGAGATTTAGAATAGTAAGAAACCTCACTTAACTCACCTTAAGATATGGGGTTGTCCTGCTTATGTGAAGCGGGTTATGTCAGACAAATTGGATGCTATGTCTGATAAATGTCTATTTATTGGATACCCTAAGGAAACGAAGGGTTACCAATTCTATCATCCCTTGGAACAAAAGGTGTTTGTTTCAAGGCATGCTGTATTTCTAGAAAAAGAATTTCTTTTACAAGAAAACAGAGGGAGTGGCATTGAACTTGATGAAGTTCAAGAAACTCCAATAAACATTACAGAGACACCTAGTCTAGACCCACAACTGAGAACTCATAGTGATGAGCTATCAGTTGAACCTAAAACTACACCACCTCTTCGTAGGTCTGATAGGACACGCAACATTCCAGAGAGATACGGATTTCTCGTAAGTGAATCGAACGACGTGTTGCTCATTGGTGATGACGAACCTATCAGTTATGAAGATGTTCTGAAAAGTTCAGAAAGGGACAAATGGCTTGAGGCCATGAAATCGGAAATGGATTCCATGTACGAAAATCAAGTATGGGACTTGGTTAACCCACCTGAAGGGATTAAACCCATAGGGTGCAAGTGGGTTTTCAAGAAGAAAACCGACATGGAAGGTAATGTTGTTACCTTTAAGGCTAGATTAGTGGCAAAAGGATATCGTCAGAAACAAGGAATTGATTATGACGAAACCTATTCGCCAGTAGCTATGCTTAAATCCATTCGGATGCTCCTAGCTATAGCAGCTCATTATGATTATGAGATATGGCAAATGGATGTGAAAACAGCTTTCCTTAATGGAAACCTGCTTGAGGATGTATACATGATACAACCTGAAGGTTTCACATCGGTTGATAAAACCAAGGTATGCAAGCTTCGACGATCCATATATGGACTAAAGCAAGCATCTAGGAGCTGGAATATCCGTTTTGATGAGACAATCAAAGAGTTTGATTTCTCACAAAATCCTGACGAACCTTGTGTGTACAAGAAGGTTAGTGGGAGTGCAGTCGTATTCCTAGTATTATATGTCGATGACATCTTACTTATAGGAAACGATATATCAGTTTTACAGACAGTTAAAATTTGGTTGTCCAAAACTTTCTCCATGAAAGACCTGGGAGAAGCAACCTATATCCTTGGGATTAGAATCTATAGAGATAGACCAAAACGGTTGCTTGGTCTTTCGCAGTCCACATATATAGACCGAGTGCTAAAAAGGTTTAGCATGTCGGAATCCAAGAAAGGTTACCTTCCCATCAGGCATGGGATCAACCTTTCGAAGTCTATGTGTCCGCGCACAGAAGACGAGAGGATTTGCATGAATAAGATTCCCTATGCATCCACAATAGGATCTATCATGTATGCTATGTTATGTACAAGGCCCGATGTATCATATGCTTTGAGTATCACAAGCAGATACCAGTCGGATCCAGGAATGGATCATTGGGCGGCTGTCAAGACAATCCTTAAGTACTTAAGAAGAAATAAGGATGTGTTCCTAATATATGGAGAAGGAGATATGATAATACGTGGGTATACAGATGCCAGTTTCTAGACAGATAAGGATGACTCCAAATCACAGTCTGGATACGTATTTACTTTGAATGGAGGCGCAGTAAGTTGGAAAAGTTCCAAACAAGATACCGTAGCGGATTCTACCACGGAAGCGGAATATATCGCAGCTTCGGAAGCAGCAAAGGAAGCAGTTTGGATCAAGAAGTTTGTCTCAGAACTTGGTGTGGTTCCAACCATTGATGAAGCAGTGCCGGTTTACTGCGACAACAATGGAGCTATTGCACAAGCGAAGGAACCAAGGTCTCATCAACGATCCAAACACGTGCTTCGACGCTATCATCTGATCAGAGAGATTATAAGTAGGAATGACATACAAATTGAGAGGGTTCCCACTGAAAGGAATATATCGGATCCTTTAACTAAATCCTTGCCTCAAAGCAAGTTTGAGGGTCATTTTAGAGCCTGTGGTATTGGATACCGTAGCGATTGGCATTAGGCCAAGTGGGAGTTTGTTAGTGATATGAGAGAAGTGTCCTAAGGCAATCGCCTTATGATTGTAAATATTTATTTTAATAAATGATAATTCACTATTTGAGTATACATGTTTGTATTTGATTGGGATCTTAAACTCATATACTGAATGTCCGCCATACAATTCGCAGCATAAGAGAATTTGTGATGGGATCACAACTAGTGATTATCTCTAAATGTGCAAATGTGAATTGTTGGAAATATCCCTAGTCGATGAATTGATAAATACGGACATTATCAATTCTGTTGAGACTAGCATGGGTTATTCTCTATTCAGCTGATTCTCACTGGCTGGTGACATTGGGATGTCCGGAGATAAACATGGATGCTAGTTAAGGGAACTAGTTCATTGGAGTGACTAGCTGTAAGACTTCATATGGGAATCTACATGTAGATATGTCAATGAAGATCTTACTGCGGCTTAAGTGCGATGTTCCTTTGACTTGCGGTGTTCAAGTCATCTTGGTCATGGAGACTTATACTTTGACATCTTAAGCAAGCATCTCCAAGGAGGTGTGGACCCAGGATGATCGGGTATAAGCCGAAGTGCCCGAAGATGTTTGAACAACCTACAAAGGATTCACCACTCCTTGCGAGGAGATGTATACCCAGGCCTATCGTCGGATTGTTACTCAAGCCTCTGGCCAGAGCATATCATGTTGAGAGTGCGAGTCTCTTAAATACATGAGAGTAATTAGAAATCCAAAGGACAAGAAAGACACTACTTGGGCTAGGTATGACGTAGTCAGCCTAGTGGGGACTGACACCATTGACCGTGTCCTGAACCAAGTGGGTATAAGGTGGTGAAGGGAATGGGGCACGATTCATTAGAGCTGCTGAAGGGTTTCAGAATAATTTCTTCTGAGGTCAAACCGTTGATCTTTCGATTAATTGGGGATCATGATGTACTACTAGGTGCCACTCATGATCGTTCTATAATTAGTTAAATTATAGACGGCCAACATAAATCGAAAGCCTATTTAGTCACACGCACTACGAGTAATCCAAGGGATTTAAAACGAGTTGAAAATTGGATTTTCCGATCAAGAGAAATAAGTCGAATCTGAGTTAATCAGAGGCGCAATGGAAGCTAAAAATGGCTAAGTCTTTTGAAGGCTTTTTGGGCGAATTAAATGAGTTTAATTCGCGGCGGTTCGGGTTGGTTTGGCCGGCCAAAGAGGGTGTCAAAACCCCCTTTGGTGGTCGGCCACAATAAGAGGAGAAAACCAATTAATTTTGGTTTAATTAATAAAATAAATCTAGTGCGATTTATTTTATAAATTATGGATAAATAAATTTGTATAAAGAAATTTATATAAATAAAATTTATAGAAATTTATTCTTTTATGGAAGATTAAAATAATCCATGAATTGATTTATTTTAATTTTATAAAATCAATTATGAATTGATTTTTTCATAATAAGAAAGTTTATAAATTTCTTATAAAATTTATTCCATAATTTAAAGAGAAGAAGAATTAGTTTTATTATAAATTAGTTTATAATAAAGACTCGGTTTAAACGGAATAATTAATAAGAAAATTTATAAGATAAATTTCTTATAACAAATTCCGTTAATTCCGTTTAGAGGGAGACTTAGCAAAGGAGTTGCTACTATATAAAGGAACCAAAGGCTAGCCCTTATTCCGAATTAAGAGATTAATTATTCTCTCCCTCTCTCTCTTAATCTCTCCTCTCCTCCTTCTCCCTCTCTTCCCTTAGGGCCGGCGCCCACCCTAGCTCCCCTAGGGCCGGCGCCCAACCTACATCCAAGGTGGTGGAGGCCGTGAGCATCAAGAAGAAGAAGGAGAACCCGAACACGAAGAAGAAGAAGCGGATAGCGATTCCTCTCTTCCCGGAATTCGATTCCGTTACTTCGTTGGTTAGTTTTCCATTATTTTCTCTTATTCTTCTAGTTGTGCCTTCCGAGAATCTAGTAGTTCTCGTCGGCACAAAACTCGTGACTTTGCGAAGTCATCCCGAAGAGAACTCGGCGTGGATGCGAATAGAGGCGGAGCTTCCAAGGGACGCTACGGTTGGATCTCGTCCCTTACTTCGAGTTACGAGAGGTACTTGGTAAATTTGTTTACTTTTCCGTAAAGTTTTATTTTATGATTATGTCAACACAATGTAAGGTTGCATGCTAGATACGAAGTTAAAATAATTTAGGAAATTATTTTATGCAAACTCTTCCGCTGCACGTAAAAATTTTGAATTTTACGAACTCGTATCCTTGTCGACATGCACCCGGTCCCAACATCAGGCGCCCCAGATGGGTTTTCTCAACAGGTGGCGAAGCTGAGTTGGCGATCGCTGGTTGGATGTGCCACGTCAGCTCCCAGGTGCCTCATTGCTCCCAGGTGCCCCAGTGATCCGAGGTGCCCAAGAAGGCAGGGTTATCCCCTGCATGTTGTTCGCTGGCTGGATTAGAATTAAAGCCATAGAGGGTGGTCCGCGAAGAGCTCCGTTATCCCCTATGGGCACTCGGGCAGCCGAAAGCTTACTATATAAGGGGGTTTACCTCCTCAGTTTAGAACATCAATCTTTCCATTTGATTACTCATTCCTTGCGAAGAAAAAGTGCTAAGACGAAGCTCTACAACCAGGGAGCTTCCAAGAAGAAGTGCGCAGCGCTTCGGACTTCCAAAGTTGGCCGAGACCTTCACATTTGGTTTGCATATTACAAGTTGTATTTATTTTATTATTATTATTTTGCTTGTAATCAAAACTGTAAGACGGGTTTCTCCGCCTCCGAAAAACTTCCGAAAAGGAGACCACTAGTGGACAGACGCTACCCGTAATTAGGCCTTGGATGTACTGACTCTGGGGAGTTGGGAACCAAGAAAAAATCTCGCTTGTTTGTGTTGTGTATTTTCTTTTTATTTATTATTCCGCTGTGCTACTAACGACTCTGTTACGAAGTTGAACGAACGAACGACTCAAAGACAAAGTACAAGTCGATATTCACCTCTCCTCTATTAATGCCACCGATCCTACATCCTACATCCTTGACCCCATGTCAGTCGCTACCTGACGATGGCGCTAAATTTGATCTTATCGTAAAGAGGAGAAAATGACACCCAGATGACGAGGTCTTGGCATTTAATGCAGGAGGACTACTTGGTTGCCGATCGGACAGCGGGTGGTCCTCGAAGAGCTTCAGCGAATTGCGAAGAAAAGGAACCATTAGAGGCTAGCCAGAGTATCCCCAGCACAGATACTCTGACAATCAAGTTAGATTACTAGTGGAGAAGAAAAGAAACGGGAGCAAGAATCGAAAACGAGAGCCTACTTGCGCGTGGGAGAAGGGTACCCCTTTTAAAGATGCTGCTGGTAGCCCTCACTCCTAGGTGATCTTCTATCTCAGATCGAGATTAAGGCGGTGATGGCGTTATAGGCTATACTCATTAGTTACATTATTCTTGTCAATTTTGGTGAACCACCTACATATCTCATCATAGTAATTATCTCGTACTTTGAGTCACCTCCCATCTTGACGGGCCACATCCTAATGGAACCGTATCCCATGCAAGATTCCCGCAGGCTATGGTTCCTGGGTATCGGGCGTGCCAAAGGTCCAAGCAATTGCTCGACCTCTCGACTGACCATCCTTGTAGCCACGCAATCCGGAAGTTCGCCATGGCCCAACCAATGATCCTCCGAGAAAGTGAAAAAGTCTGACCCATCCGATCAGCCCATCCAATCGGCGCAACCGATTGGTTGACTCGCCCGGTTTGAGTCGGTTCTTTCATCTCTCAGTATTAGGCAGGAGAGAACCCCCAAGGCGAGTACGTTCTGTTGTCTGGATCGATTATCTCGCTGGTCGTTGGATACCGACCGCCCATATAACCCTCTACCCAGAGCTCAACCAATCATTGACCGTCCCACTCCTTGACCCCATGTCAGCCGCTACCTGACAAAGGACTGTCTAGCTTGGGATATAAGTCGACCAGATCATTATCCTTGTTGTTGTAGAAAGACAAGCACATTTGCATATATTATTCATGCTAGACTGCGAGGATGAAATAGAGGAAAGCACTATCTTTTTAAAAATACTATATTTGTAGAAAACACTATCTTTTCAAAAACACTTTATTTTTGAAAATATAATATTCTTATTTTTCAAAATATTTTTTTTAAATCTTCTCGTCTTTTGAACATCTTTGAAAACCTTTAAAAAATTACTTGAGTCTGGAAAAATCTCCAAGACACATAAGAAAGTTTTCCTTGTGGTTAACAAGGTTTCCTAGGATTGTGTCAGATTGGGGAGAAATCCACCCAAAAATTTATTATTTTTAAAAAATTAAATACATATATTCAAAATACTTTATCTTGATTGGAAAATCTCTAAGACACATAGAAAATTTTCTTGTGGTCAACAAGATTCCTAGGTTGTGTCAGATTTAGGAAAATTCAAATCAATAAAGTACTTATCTTTTCACATTTTACTCAAATACTTAGCGTTCCCTAAAATATTTTATGAAAAAAGTACTTGATTTTTTAATAAAAAAAAGGGGAGGATTTTTGAAAATTATATTTTCTTTGAAAATTTTATTGTTGGTGCAAATTTTAAAATATTTGTTATTATCTTATATTTCTTTTTGATGTCTGTCAAAAGGGGAGAGAGTACCTTAAGTTAATTGTTTTCGATTTCTCCCAAGTATTGTTCTAAAACCCTCAGACTTAAACCTAACTTTATATTATTGTTAAACATCAAAAAGGGGAAGATTGTTGGTGCAAAAAGAATCAGACATGAACAGTCAACCTCTAGTATTTCGATGTTTGACAATATACCAAGGTCTGATCAAAGTGATCAAGGGTTAAGTCAAACAAGACCTAATGTTTGGTAGGGTAAATCCAGATTTGATCAGTTTAACCAAAGGGTTACCCAAATAGGACCTGATGTTTGGCAAGAGTGATTAGTACCCAGGGTTGGTCAGGTTGACCAAGGGTTAGCCAAACAGGACCTGATATTTTAGCAGAGTGATCAAACCTAGATCTGACATGTGTGACAATATACCGAGATTTGGTCAGTTAGAACAAGGGTTAGCCAAGCAGGATCTGATGTTTGGCAAAGAACTCAGGGTTGGTCAGTTAGACCAAGGACTAAGACAAACAGGACCTGATGTTTGGCAGAGAGAAGTCTAGTCAGGATTAAGATGACTAGCAAAGAAGTATACGTCAAGGCACTGAAGTCTTGGTAAGTAAAGCTGGGCATGAAGTCCTGGTTCGAGGAATTGGGCACGAAAACCTGGCCGAGGGTTGGGCACGAAGTCCTGGTTCGAGGAATTGGGCACGAAGTCCTAGTCGAGAATCGGGCACGAAGACATGGCCGAGGGTTGGGTACCAAAGTATTGGTTCGAGGAATTGGGCACAAAATCCTGGTCGAGGATCGGACAGAAGACTTAGTCGAGCAAGGACTACGGACAGAAGTAGAGATGGGTTGAGGATCGAATGTATCGAGATCCAAGAGTCTCAGAGGCCGAGCAAAAGTCTAACCGGAGGTCCCGGTTGGAAAAAGGTAACTTCTCCAGGGTGGAGTAGGTGAGGACGCATTCCCAGGAAAAAGGAATAGTAGGTGTTGGTTCGACCTAGGATTTCATTTGAAATCCATAGTCAGAACCAGACAACTGTGGTTGTCATTCATTTATTTTATTATACTGTGTTCTTGGACTAACCTTGGTTGACCAGGCTAAAGCAACCAACTGTTACGATCAGGGGCGCCTGAGAGGGCTCAGGTGCCCGAGAACCCAAGCGCCTGAGAGGACTCAGGCGCCCCAGATGGGTTTTCTTAGTAGGTGGCGAAGTTGAGTTGGCGGTCGCTAGTTGTACGCGCCACGTCAGCTCCCATGTGCCTCGCTGGTCCCAGGCGCCCCAGTTCTCCCAGGTGCCCAAGAAGGCAGGGTTATCCCCTGCGTGTTGTTCGCTGGCTGGATCAGAATTGAAGCCATAGAGGGTGGTCCACGAAGAGCTCCGTTATCCCTTATGGGCACTCGAGCGCCCAAATGCTTACTATATAAGGGGGATTCGCCTCAGTTTAGAACACCAATCTTTCCATTCGATTACTCATTCCTTCAGAAGAAAAAGTGCTAAGATGAAGCTCTACGGCCAAGGAGGCTCCAGGAAGAAGTGCGCAGTGCTTCGGACTTCCAGAGTTGGCTGAGACCTTCACATTTGGTTTGCATATTACAAGTTGTATTTATTTTATTATTATTTTTTTGCTTGTAATCAAAACTATAAGACGAGTTTCTCCTCCTCCGGAAAACTTCCAGAAAGGAGACCACTACTGGACGGACGCTACCCGTAATTAGGCCTTGGACGTACTGACTCTGGAAGGTTGGGAACCAAGTAAAAATCCCGCTTGTTTGTGTTGTGTATTCTCTTTATTTATTATTCCGTTGTACTACTAACGACTCTGTTACGAAGTTAAACGAATAAACGACTCAAAGACGAAAGAAAGTACAAGTTGATATTCACCCTCCCTATCGACGCCAACGATCCTACATCCTTGACCCCACGTCAACCGCTACCTGACAGACGACATTAAATTTGATCTGGTCGTAAAGAGGAGAAAACGACACCCAGATGACGAGGTGCTTGCATTGACCGCAGGAGGACCACTTGGTTGCTGATCAGACAGCGGGTGGTTCGCGAAGAGCTCTGGCGAACTACGAAGAAAAGGAACCTTAGAGGCTGGCCAGAGTATCCCGGCATAGACACTCTGACAATCAAGTTAGATTACTAGTGGAGAAGAAAAGAAACGGGGGCAAGAATCGAAAAAGAGAGCCTACTTGCGCGTGGGAGAAGGGGACCCCTTGTTAGGTATGGCTTAGCGGGCTTTCTAAGTGAATACTTGGTCGATCCGAGAGACCTCTCCATGCCTACGGATTAAAATTTAATCCGAATGGAATCTCGTCTCCCATCAACCGTCTCGTGCCATATCGAACAATCCAAATTGCAACTTATACCAAAATCGGCCTTGTAATTTGCTCGACCGTTCGACCGTGGAAAAGGCAACGAGTTGATCGCCAACATTTGTGTTTATGGTCGGGGTCCAGTTAATAATTTATTCACCAAATTTGGAATCAAAATAATAAATTATTAAACATGAAATGATGAGACATATAATCATGGCATAAAATTGACATAAGGAAAAACAAAGGAGCATAAGGAAAGATATACCTTTCCGATCACCTCGCGGTCTTCTACCTTATGTCCCTCCCTTCGTGGACGTCGTGTGGGCGACGATCTACCGTGATCTGAGATCACCAAAGCTTCCAAAAGAGCTCTTCTTCTCACCTTGGCCGAAAAAGGAAAAACCCCAATTAGGGTTTCCCTAGCCGCCGACCCCATCTTCCTCTCCCTTTGCACCGCCGCCCACCAGAGCTGGACCAAGGCCTCTGGACCGGCTGCTCAACTTGAGATGAAGGAGAAGAAGATGAAGACCTTTCCCTAACCAGCCCGCAAACCCCTTCTCCCTCAACCTTGCGCCGCCGCCGCAAGGAGGCCTTGCACCGCCTTCTTCCAGCCGTCGGTGCCTCCTTCACCTTCACCGAGCACGAAAAAATGTAGAGAACTCCTCTACCTTATCTCTGTGATCCCCAGCCGAAGTATGGTGGAGGAGGAAAAAAGAATCGAGGAGTCTCTCCTCTTCTTCTTGATGCGCCGCCGAACCCTAGGAGAGAAGGAAGAGAGGGAGGAGAGGAGGGAGGCTTTTGGGTGTTAACTCTTGGATTGATTAAGCATTGGTTTCTTGATCCCATAGGGTATATATAGGGCTAAGGTAGGGACCAAGAGGAGGAGTTGGTTCTTGGCCCACTAATGGATCTAAACCCGATCCATTAATTAAGATCCATTCCACTGAAGGATCTTAATTGAACTTCCTCACAAACTCTCATATTTTCATATGGGTTCCACATCTTACGAGTCGTCCATCCCCCCGTGTTTAAGATCTCGAATGCCCGTTAATTAATTAAATTACTGACAATTTAAATTAATTAACTTCTGGATCCTTGACTAGAACCACTCAACTTTATCATCGTGCCGGATCAAATCCACCTGCAGGGTTTAGCACGATGAACCTCTTGAGCTCATCAAGGGGGCATCATCATCCTGACTCACCAGGACATGGATTCCTTCAATAATCATCGACACATCATATTATTAATATTATCTCTCAACTTAACGGGCCTATCGATCTAACAGAATAGATCTCGTCCATTGGTAAATCAAAGAAACAATAATTAATAATATATGCCCGATATTATTTCGGTATTAAGGGATCGAACTCCATAATATAAACTGAGGTCCTATCCAATTATCGAGTCAGTACAAATTGGATAACCTCGAGTTTCGGTCCTGCTCAATATACTCAAAGCATACTAGTATAATTCTATGGTCAAGACTAACCACACCTAATTACACTACAACCATGTCGATGGGTTGTCCAATTCCATCTCGGTTGTGGGCCTCTTATTCATACTAAGCAAGGAACTGATAACATGATCTTCCGTGTGACACCACACATCATGTTATCTACAAAGCAAAGTAATTAGACTTCGTGCATGTACTATTATAAACAAACACCTAGTGTAGTTGTGATTCTCTTTTCATAATAAAGATGTTCATATAAAGAAACTCATATCTTTCAGTATACACATCTTATAATCTCCGACTTATACTTAAAGACACTGTTGTTCTCCCACTGTCATACATGTGACTCCCATATCCTCCACATGCCTATCAAAAGCCTTAGCTAGAAGAGCTTTCGTGAAAGGATCTGCCAGGTTGTCCTCTGATGCAATCTTGGCGACAGCCACTTCTCCTCGCTTTACGATTTCTCATATCAGGTGGTACTTGTGCTCTATGTGTTTACTCGCCTTATGGGCTCATAGTTCCTTCGAGTTTGCAACTGCACCACTGTTATCACAAATGATTGTGATAGATCTAGGCAAACCAGAAATCACATCCAAGTCCATGATGAAGTTCGTGAGCCATACAACTTCCTTGGCTGCCTCTGAGGCTACCACATATTCAGCTTCTATGGTGGAGTCCGCCATGCACTTCTGCTTGACACTCCTCCAAACAATGGCTCCACCTCCTAAAGTAAACACAAACCCTAAGGTAGACTTACTTTTGTCCCTGTCTGACTGGAAATCTGAGTCCGTATAACCTACAGGGACTAATTGGTCTGCCCGGTAAACCAGCATATAATCCCTAGTCCGTCCAGGTATTTCAATATATGCTTTACCGCAGTCCAATGTCCCTGTCCAGGATTACTCTGATATCTGCTAACCATGCCCACGGTAAAACAGATATCAGGTCTCGTGCACAACATAGCATACATGAGGCTTCCTACTGCCGAAGCATAAGGAACCGCCTTCATTTCCTCTATCTCCTTTGATGTTTTCAGACACATCTCCTTGGTTAGGGGAACTCCATGCCTAAGGGTAGAAAACCCTTCTTGGAGTTTTCCATGCCAAAACGAGACAAGACAGTGTCAACATATGAAGCTTGGGATAAGCACAACATCCTTTCTGGCGATCTCTTATGACCTTGATCCCAAGGATGTGTCCCGCTTCTCCCAAGTCCTTCATATCAAACTGCTTTGATAGCCAGACCCTTACGTCTGATAACACTTTGATATTGTAGCCAATTAACAAAATGTCATCTACGTATAGTACAAGAAACACCACGACGTTTCCGTCACATCTTTTGTACACACATGACTCATCCGGGCTTTGAGTAAATCCATATGTCTGGATAACTTCATCAAATCGGATGTTCCAAGATCTTGAAGCTTGCTTCAATCCATAAATGGATCGATTAAGCTTGCATACAAGATGCTCTTTATCCTTTGCAATGAACCCTTCTAGTTGCTGCATGTAGATGGTCTCCTCAAGACTCCCGTTAAGGAAAGCTGTCTTGACATTCATCTATCATACCTCATAGTCCATATGAGATGCAATAGATAAGAGAATCCGTATAGACTTAAGCATGGCTACTGGCGAAAAGGTCTCCTCATAATCGAAGCCCTCTTTCTGATTGTACCCTTTCGCAACAAGCCTAGCTTTGAAAGTCTCAACCTTCCCATCTGATCCTCTCTTTCTCTTGTAGATCCACTTGCATCCAATGGCTTTTACACCATTGGGTGGTTCTACTAGCTGCCAGACATGGTTAGAATCCATAGAGTCTATCTCGGAGTTCATTGCCTTTTGCCAATAATCTGCATCCTTGTCTTGGAGGGCCTCGTCATAGGTCCAGGGATCCGGTTCATTTTTACCAGGGACCAAGTCCGAAGACTCTCCTAGAAACATGAACCTTTCAGGCTGTCTGACAACCCTCCCACTACAACGAGGTACCACTTGTGTATTCTCAGTGACACGCGGTGCAGTAACTTGTGGTGTGTCCTCTTGTACAATTGGTCCTAAAGTCGGAACGTCCCCCCTTAATTCTTCAAGCACAAGTCTACTCTTGGGCTTATGGTTCATCACATAGTCCTCCTCTAAGAATTTGTCATTCGTGCTAATGATTACCTTTTGATCCTTAGGACTATAGAGCAGACCACCCTTCGTTCCCTTAGGATAGCCCACAAACAAGCGTATCTCTGTCCGAGATTCCAACTTATCAGTATCTCCCTTCAATACATGTGTTGGACTACCCCAAATCTGAATATGTCCTAGACTAGGCTTTCGCCCAGTCCACAATTCTATTGGAGTAGAAGGGACTGATTTAGATGGTACCATGTTCAGAATATACGCAGCTGTATCTAGAGCATATCCCCAGAATGAATTAGGTAAGTCTGAATAGCTCATCATTGACCTAACCATTTCCATAAGAGTCCTATTCCTTCTTTCTGCAACACCGTTCTGTTGGGGTGTACCGGGTGCAGTTAGCTGGGACTGAATCCCAGCTTCTGATAGGAAGGTTCTAAACTCTCCAAAGCGGTACTCGCTACCACGATCTGATCGTAGTGTCTTGATACCTTTACCTTGACGCTTTTCCACATCAGCCTTGAACTCGTTGAACTTATCAAAGCATTCAGACTTACGGCGCATCAGGTAAATGTATCGATACCTTGAATAATCGTCAATGAAGGTGACGAAGTATTCAAAGCCACCTTTAGCTTAGATTGACATAGGACCACACAGATCAGAATGAATCAGTTCTAACACACCTTTGGCCCTATACCCCTTAGCCTTAAAAGGCCTCTTGGTCATTTTACCTTCCAAGCAAGACTCACAGGTCGGGAGATCCTCCATCACCAATGAACCCAAGGGCCCATCGACTATCAACCTTTGAATCATACTAAGATTAATATGGCCAAGCCTAAGGTGCCAAAGATACGTCTGATTCATCTTAGAAGGTTTTTTTCTCTTATTTGAGTTAGATGATGAGCTATTTATTTCAGTATGCATCGTGGGAGGTTTTGGTTATAGAGTCTACAGATTGCCAATCATTATATCCGAACAGATAATCTCTCTATTTCTTTTAATAACAACTTTATTATTAAAAGTAACAGAATATCCATCCTTAAATAACTTAGAAACTGAAATTAGATTCTTTCTAAATGAAGGTACATAAAGGCAATCTCTCAGAACTAACATTTTATTTCTCTCAAAAGACAAATAAAAAACTCCCACTGCAACCATTGCTACTCTTGTAGTATCACCCATGTATACCATGATTTCTTCATTAGCAAGCCGTCGGGTTTCCTGGAAGCCCTGCAGAGTATTGCAGACATGGTCAGTGGCTCCTGTATCTACGCACCAGGTATTGGTAGATAGCACCGCTAAACATGTTTCAACGACTAAGGCTGAAGAAATACCTTTGTTTTGTCGACGGGGACAGTCCGCCTTCGAGTGCTCAGTTTGCTTGCACGTGAAGCACTTGCCTTTCGGCTTCTTCACGCCAGTCCGGGGTCCTTGTAATGCTGCTGCCTTCTTGAACCCACCTTGTTTCTTCTTCTTCCGGCCTTTCGGCATAGAAGTAGAAACCTTTTGAGTAACTAAGGTCTGCGAGTTCTGACGAAAGAGGCCCTCTGCCGCCTGGAGTTCTCCCAGGAGTTCCCCCAACGTATACTCATGTTTGTTCATGTTATAGTTGAGCTGGAACTGCTCAAAACTCCTAGGCAAATATTGGAGTATTATATCGACCTGGGATTTCCCGTCGATAGCTCCTCCAAGTACCTCAATCTCATTGAGATGGGTCATCATTTTCAGGACATGATCCCTAACAGGTGTCCCTTCGACCATAGTGGTCGTCATCAGATTTTTCATTGCCAGCTGCCTAGCTGCCTGATTCTGGTGTCCGAAGAGCTCCTTAAGGTTCAGCATTATGTCACCAGCAGTGGGCATAGTCTGATGCTGATGTTGCAGCACATTCGACATAGATGCCAGATTGTAGAATCGCGCCATCTCATCTGCCTTGACCCACTTCTTGTAACGCTCCTTATGCCCTTCACTAGAATCGTCTCTAGGCTTTTTCGGGCATTCCTCGAAGAGTACAAATTTGTATTCTTCAGCAGTGAGGACAATGTCAAGGTTCCTCTTCCAGTCTATGTAGTTTAGACCAGTAAGTTTGTTGTCCTTAAGAATTGTTGCTAGTGGAGTAAAAGCCATTATGAAAATCCTGAGAATCACAATACACTACTTTAGAAATCGAAAATAAATTGATTCCTCAAAATAATTAATTTTCGAAATCAACCAACATCTCAAACACCGAGAATTTGCATGTCACATTAGTGTGGACGTATACAAACTCTACATTCGTTAGAGAAGGTTTTACCCATCAGTCTTACTATCTTGTCAACCTAACTTTTTGACAAGTAAGACTAATAGTTGGTCAACTTCGGCCCTACAATTTATTAGCAGTGACTCTGTTGAGGAGGAAACTAAGGGAGTGTTTGGGAGAGCTTCTGCTAGCCGCTTTTTAGATTCTAGCTACATAGAAGCACTTTTGAGTGTTTGTGAATACCAGATTTTGCTTTAACTTCTATAACTTTTAGCCAAAAGCTGGGAGCAAGAATTTGATATTTTTTTCTGCTTCTGCTTTTTTGCTTATGGTCTAGAATTAAAAGTAGACATTTATACCCTTAATAATTTATCATTTTACATAATTGCCACCATAGTTTTAAATAAAATTTTATATTTTCATATAATTTATATATTCATAATTTTTTTTATAAATTTATATAAATTTTGTCATTTTTTTATATTTATATTTTTATTAATTATATATTTTTTAAACATATATATTATTAAAAAAATTAATTTTGATATAATATTCAAAATATAATAATAAATATATAAAACATTATTGATGGTGTATCAAAATTATATTTAGATAATTAAAAAAATAATTTATATAGTTTAAGGATATTGTTGTCATTTAACTAAAAATTAAGCTTGGAAGTAATTATTCACCAAACACTCAAACTTTACCTTGTATCAGCTTTTAGCTTCTATTTCCAAACACTCCATGCTTTAGCTTCTCACTGACTTCAAGATAATCTCTACAAGAATCACTTTTTAAGAAGCAAAAGTTCTCCCAAACACTCCCTAATAGTTGTATCTGAGTGTTTACCATTGCACGACACTAAGGGAACTACTTAGGATTATGTGTCTTCCGTTGGGAAAGTCCACACGCTCTTCAATAATCCCCTATAATCTTTTCTGAACTTGTGATCTACAGAACAAGCCTATCTGTTATGGAGGAAGGCACTCAGACCCAACGCGCGGGCTTGTTCGCATCACAAATCAGATTGCAATGGAGGCTGTGGGACACTTAGGGTCCCTCTCCCACTTAGTAATTTATCTTGAGGAATTTTCTAGCACTACCACACAACCAAGCACATAACCAATCAACATGAAAAAAAAAACATAGAGAAAATCCTAGATTTTCCAACTTTCATAGCCCTTGGTCTCTAATGCGCCTCCAGTCGTGTCGTCACTTCATCTGCTCCTCCCTTCGTTCTGTGCAAGCTACCTCGAGGAATTTCCACGCCGAAATGACTAGCTAATTTTTTACATCATCGATCCTATACTCCTCGAGGGAGTGTACATGAAATCTAGATCAACTGTAAATAAATAACTCGGCTAAACATGCGCCGTATTTAATTACAAAAATTAAATACCTAGCCTCGTCAACCCCGAGGATTAATTAATTACAAAAATATGCAAACCAATCACACAACACATATTTGGCCATGAAGTTGGAATCTCGTGCCTGCAACACAAAAATAACTTATGCACATCCACGCATCATCCAGCAAAATAAAATGTATGAATTGCAAAGATTAACCAATCCTAAACACACAAAGCCGGAAACCTGGCTCTGATACCAATTGTTAGGTATGGCTTGGCGGGATTCCTAAGCGAATACTTGGTCGATCCGAGAGACCTCTCTATGCCTACGGATTAAAATTTAATCTGAATGGAGACTCGTCTCCCATCGACCGTCTCGTGCCGTATCGAACAATCCAAATTACAACTAACCAATTACCAAAATCGGTCTTGTAATTTGCTCGACCATTCGACCATGGAAAAGGTGACGAGTTGATCGCCGGCTTTTGTGTTTATGGTCGGGGTCCAGTTAATAATTTATTCACCAAATTTGGAATCAAAATAATAAATTATTAAACATGAAATGATGAGACATATAATCATGGCACAAAATTGACATAAGGAAAAACAAAGGAGCATAAGGAAAAATATACCTTTCCGATCACCTCGCGGTCTTCTACCTTATGTCCCTCCCTTCGTGGACGTCGTGTGGGCGATGAACTACCGCGATCCGAGATCACCAAAGCGTCCAAAAGAGCTCTTCTTCTCACCTTGGCCGAAAAAGGAAAACCCCCAACTAGGGTTTCCCTAGCCGCCGACCCCTTCTTCCTCTCCCTTTCCACCGCCGCCCACCGGAGCTGCACCAAGGCCTCCGGACCGGCTGCTCACCTTGAGAGGAAGGAGAAAAAGATAAAGAAGGAGAGAATCCTTGCCCTAACCAACCCGCAAACCCTTTCTCCCTCAACCTTGCGCCGCCGCCGCAAGGAGGCCTTGCACCTCCTTCTTCCAGGCGCCGGCGCCTCCTTCACCTTCACCGAGCACGACAAAAGGTAGAGAACTCTTCTACCTTATCTCTGTGATCCCCAGCCGAAGTATGGTGGAGGAGGAAAAAAGAACCGAGGAGTCTCTCCTCTTCTTCTTGATGCGCCGTCGAACCCTAGGAGAGAAGGAAGAGAGGGAGGAGAGGAGGGAGGCTTTTGGGTGTTAACTCTTGGATTGATTAAGCCTTGGTTTCTTGATCCCATAGGGTATATATAGGGCTAAGGTAGGGACCAAGAGGAGGAGTTAGTTCTTGGCCCACTAATGGATCTAAACCCGATCCATTAATTAATATCCATTCCACTAAAGGATCTTAATTAAACTTCCTCACCAACCCCCATATTTTCATATGGGTTCCACATATTACAAGTCGTTCATCCCCCTGTGTTTAAGATCTCGAATGTCCATTAATTAATTAAATTACTGACAATTTAAATTAATTAACTTCTGGATCCTTGACTAGTACTACTCAACCTTATCATCATGCCGGATCAAATCCACCTGCAAGGTTTAGCACGATGAACCTCTTGAGCTCATCAAGGGGGCATCATCATCCTGACTCACCAAAACACGGATTCCGTCAATAATCATCGGTACATCATATTATTAATAATATCTCCCAACTTACCGGGTCTATCGATCTAACAGAATAGATCTCGCCCATTGGTAAATCAAAGAAACAATAATTAATAATATATGCCCGATATTTTTTTGGGATTAAGGGATCGTACTCCATAATATAAACTGAGGTCCTATCCAATTATCGAGTCAGTACAAATTGGATAACCTCAGGTTTCGGTTCTGTTCAATGTACTCAAAGCACACTAGTGTAATTCTATGGTCAAGACCAACCACACCTAATTACACTACAACCATGCCAATGGGTTATCCAATTCCATCTCGGTTGTGGGTCTCTTATTCATACTAAGCAAGGAACTGATAACACGATCTTCCGTGTGACACCACACACCATGTTATCTACAATGAAAAGTAATTGGACATCGTGCATGTACTATTATAAACAAACACCTAGTGTAGTTGTGATTCTTTTTTCATAATAAAGATGTTCATATAAAGAAACTCATGTCTTTCAGTATACACATCTTACACTCCTTTTATAGATATCGTTGGTAGCCTCCACTCTACCAAGACATCGCTTCTCATTAATAAGAAGATCTTTCTAGGTGATCTTCTATCTCAGATCGAGATTAGGGCAGTGATGGTGGTTATAGGCTATACTCATTAGTTACATTATTGTTGTCAATCTTGGTGAACTGTCGATATATCTCATCATAGTAATTACCTCGTACTTTGAGTCACCTCCCGTATCTTGACGGGTCACATCCTAATGGAACCGTATCCCATGCAAGATTCTCCGCACGCTACGGTTCCTGGGTCTCGGGTGTGCCAAAGGTCCGAGCAACTGCTCAGCCTCTCGACTGACCAACCTTGTAGCCACGCAACCCGGAAGTTCGCCATGGCCCAACCAATGATCCTCCGATAAAGTGAAAAAGTCCGACCCATCCGATCGACCGGTTGACTCGCCCGGTCTGAGTAGATTCTTTCGTCTCTTAGTATTAGGCGGGAGAGAACCCCCAAGGCAAGTACATTCTGCCATCTGGACTGATTATCTAGCTGGCCGTTGGATACCGACCGCCCAGATAACCCTCTACCCAGAGCTCAACCGATCTTTGGCCGCCCCACTCCTTGACCCCACGTTAGCCGCTACCTGACAAAGGACCGTCTAGCTTGGGATATAATCCGACCGAATCATTAATCATGATGTTGTAGAAAAATGATAGACAACTTGAATCTTTAACGTGAAACTCAACGTGAATGACGTGACACTCCAATTGCAGTGATCGTTGACGGGTTCACCATGCCTTCTAGGTTATAGTTTTGTTCGGGGCGGCGGCCGGAGGCTGCCTTCAATGTGCAAGCGGTAATCGGACGTGTATACGAAAAATGTCACGTTATTCATATTGAATTTCACGTTATAATTTCACGCTCTTTATTATAGCTCATTGTAGAAAGACAAGCACATTTGCATATATTATTCATGTAAGACTGCGAGGATGAAATAGAGGAAAGCTGACCTTGCATGACTAGCACAATACTCGTAGTTTTCAAGTAGCATTTCTACAAGCAAGCTTTAACCACCTCCCTGAAATTAAAATCTATTATTATATTCACAAAACATCTAATTAGTTGCGAGTTATTTATCTGAACTGCAAATCCCACAAAAGAAAATGATGTCACAACGCAAACAGGTTCTCAATTCTGATAGAGATCGACACAAAATAATAACAAAGATGGAATAATTGGCAATGAAGCTCCCAGCTGATCATTTGCAGAGCTTAAGCTTCTTAAAGAAAGATGCAAGTTGAGACTTGGGGTAAGGCCGGGTGGCAAGGCAAGTCGGGAAGTTCTCCGGCTGCTCGATCCACAGCTTATGATCCACCCCTTCTGACTTGAGCTTCTCCGAAAGGTTCCTCAGCTGTGTCTCCCCTTTCACCTCCAGTGTCACCTAAACAAGCAAAACGATATGACAAGTACCAAAACCATTGAACACGTACAATTCAAAGCTTTCATTGGAATACTTAATTCGTTGAGGATGCGAGTTATAGAATTGAAGGCTTCATTGTAGCAAAATCTAAGGGATCACATGATTCTAAGGAGTCATTTGGGCCATTTGTTCTTGACGGATTTTTGCAAAATAGGCATGCAGAGTACTGGAAGCAGGGCCTCACTGCGGCATTTTGTCGAACACGCCTATGCAAAAACACACATCTAAGGTTTCATTACCGCATTTCGTCGAACATACCTTGTGCATCGAGTCGAGGTTATCGTCGGAACAGTAAGCGAGGACGTCGGGGTGTTGGCGGTGGGACCAGACTGCGGCCACCGCAGCGTGGCAGCCCTGGGTGACGACGCTGCCGAGAGGCCAAGTGTCAATCAGGTCACGGCGGAGGACCACGTACTGCACCACCACGTCGCCCTTCGCTGGGCCAACGCCGCCATCGGTAGAAGCGGGAGCGGGCTCTCGGGGAGCCGATTCCAGGGACGCGCTCATGCTTCTCGTCGGAGGAGGGCGGAAAGCCGGGCGACGAACACAGGACGCGAATCGAGGCGGCAACAGCGTTCCCATCGCAGCCGCTAATAATACCGAGGCACGTGTTATGCATCCCACGGCCATCATGTTTCGACGAATACATCAGATCACAAAACAATGAGGAATTTACCCTAATTTTCTGAATATATATATATATATATATCATATTTTAGTAATTGACAAATTAATGTATTTATTTTTTCATTCTGCTTCTCCTATCATGAATTATATATATATATATATATATATATATATATATATATATATATATATATATATAATTCATGATCTCTCTATCATTTCATATAAAAAAATCTCCCCCCTCCCCCGTCTCTCTCTCTCTCATAGATTGTTATTTAATTCGAATTTATTTTTTCAAAATGATCGTTACTAATAAACATAAAAATAATAATAGATAATATATTTAAACTCCTTTAATCTTAAAAATTTATAAGATCTAAAATGAATGTAATCATAGTTTTCTAAATTAATCAATAAATTTTGACCGAAGATGAACATATCAAGCCCAATGTGAAATAGTTGGGTTTGAAATGATCATTTCAAATTTTGGAATTGCTTTGAATATATCCTCAAGGTTTGATATATATATTAATCGGTAGATTTCGATCAAAATTTATTGATTAACTTATAGAGTATCGATTATATTCATTTCAGATTTTATGAATTTTTAGGATTGGAAAGAGTTCAAATATAATATCCATTATTATTTTCGATCTTCTTGAATAGTGGTGTTTTTAAAAAATGAAATCGACTGGAATAATGATCTATAAGTGAGAGAGAGGAGGGCGTTTGGTTTACTCCATTTTTTATTTTTATTTTCTAAAAAATTGTATTTTCTCATTTTCTAAAAAATGATTTATTTTATTCTCTAGTTTTTCAGAAAATGCGATATCTTTTTTTGAAAAAAGGTTGGAAAATATAAACCAAACATATTTTTCAAAAAATTATATTTTTTACGGAAAATGAAAATGAAAAATAAGCATATTAAACACCACCAATTTTCATGCGTAAAGTGAAATCTTAAGATTGCATGTGATGGACACGATCACAAAAGTGATAGAATAGGAAGAAAATAGATTAATGCGTTCTTTGTTAATTAGCATACTTTTCGATCCATTTAAAAAATTTTAAATTTTCGAAAACAATTAAAATTTGGGATTTCTCCCATCTCCATCCTTTTAGTCATTTAGACATCGAATATACACGGAACTCATAATTCAATTTATAAATTAGATTATGAAAAACATCTTGAATAAATGTAATCATCAATTCATTTCCATTGAAGCTTCTGTTTCTTCCATTCATCGTTTTTAATAAAAGAAATAAGAAAAAAAAAACTCTGATCCATCATCAATGAGGACGCATCAGTGTGGGATTTTCAGTGGAGCAGGTGCTTTTTCGTTTGTTCCTCTTTAAAAATCTTTGTAAATGCATGAAAAATGTAAGCTATTTTATGCCTACTCTTCAATAAATAATTTTTTTTAAAAAAAAAACAATCGGCAGAATCAATCAAATTACATCGCCCCATCCAGACATGTCTCCTCGCATCAGGACACGCTCATCCGAAGCCACCATATCCACAACAGACAGTCTCAGAAATCGCCATTACTCATCTTAATTAGCTGCATTTCTTTGTTTCTTCGTCTCCATCTTCTTGGTCGAGTTTTTTTTTAATGATGATTTGTACAACCACTACAACTAATTTCCATTGCGTAATCATTTCTGTTCTTTCTTATTTAAAGCTCAACCTCATCCATCACCACCACCACCACCTCCATTTGCAGATTTCCCAAGTAGTTACGTTCTTCATGGGCTTAGAGTTGGAGATAGCAGAAGCCTCGCCGGAGAAAGCGCAACGCTCGGGGGTCCCGGTGTGCCCGCCGGCGCCGAGTAAGCAGCGGAAGAGGAAGAGCAAATCGCTGACAGGCAGCTTCAAGAAGTACCACCCGGTGCCGGAGGATCTCGAATCGCTCTTCCTTCCCCTTCCCCCGTGCAAAAGAATAATTCGGAGGATCCCCAAGTTTGTCGTTAATTAACTGTAGCTTCCTTTCTTTTTCTCGGTGATGATCGATGACAAAACAATCAAGATATCACTCGGTGCGTTTCATTTTTTTAATCTTGTTGGCGACGTACATAAATCATGCCTTTGAAGAACTTGAAATAATAATAATAATAATTCGCACGAGGTTGTGAATTCCTGGCGAAACCATTCGACAATTAATGCAGGTTCAATGGTCCAACAGTTTTGAATCTTGCTCTGCAAGTAGCAAGCAAATTTTCTTTTTTTCTATTTAAAGAAAGAGATCTTTAAGTCGATCGAAATGCCTTCATCAATGCGAGATTAATTTCGCAGCGCGAGAAACTGCCAGAGAACAAACGGAGCATCTTTGTCACTCGTACGTGTTGCATTATTTCATGGATTGTTTGGTAAGGAAACTGAAGGAGATTTATGCGATGATATAATAATGATTTATTCAAGATTGATTCCACCATTCCAAATAAATCTCGTACTTAAAATTCCTTCACTGCCTCATTAAACCGCAAACAAAAAAGAAAGAGAAAAAACTTCCCTTTCTCATATTTAATTCCTTCCTCGCTCTATAAAGTTCTCCTTCCAGGCGTAACCAGGCCGCCGATATATCTATCTATATCTATCTTCCCTGTTTCAGTTCATGGAACAAGAACCGGAAGAATGCAACACGAGCCTTGCGCTTGGAATCGGCGGCTATGGATCGAAGAGAAGTAGTTGTAATCGAACTGCCACTACGCTTCGGTTTGATGCTCTGTTTCCGAATCATTCGAAGGAAACCAGCAATTGCAGCGGCGAGGAGTTTCTCGGCCATTCGAAAAAGCTTAAGCTGACAAAAGAGCAAGTGTTCCTGCTGGAGCAAAGCTACAGCAAACGCGACACGGTTAATACGGTAATTAAACGTGTTAAAAAAAGTTTTTTTAAAGGATTGAATATGAGTTTCTTATTGCTTGAACGGTTTGTGATTGCAGTCGCAAAAGCAGGACTTGGCCGACCTGCTGAGAATTCAGCCGCGGCAAGTGGAGGTGTGGTTTCAGAACAGGAGAGCCAGGTGACCGATTCATTTTCTTGTCCCTCGGTGTGTGTTTCGATTGATTTGGGGGAGGAAAATAAAGGAGAGATTTTGAGGGCGAAATTGATGGAAATATTGGATTTTGATGTAGGACGAAAACGAAGGAGATGGAGATCGATTATCAACTCTTGAAAAGACACTGTGAAAGACTGAGCGAGGAGAACCGACGGCTGAAGAAGGAGATGATGCATCTGCTGAAGGTGACAAGGGTCGCCGCCTCAATGTGTCCTTCGTGCGAGAGGAGGGATGGCCTCGCTGCCGACGCCGGAAAGAGCGCCGGGAAGTTGGCGCTGGGGAACGCCATGCTTCTCAGCTGACGAAGTTAACTGGTTACTGTATGAATAAAAGTGAGTGAGTTTTGTATCGCTAAATCCATAGAAAGATGAACGTGCTTGCTATTTTTCCTTTGTTTCTAAAAAATATTACTTTTTATTTTTAATTAGCATCGTTGTATCAAATTTTAGCGGATTAATCTTGAAAAATGATAAATCAAATTTTTTAAAATCAATCGCCTATAAATACAAATTCAATGGTTAATTTATCGAAACTTAGCTAGGCTCGTTATGACGATCCTAATTGAGAAAATTATCCAATAAGAGGCACCTTAATTTTTTTTAATTATGATTGAATATTATAACTTAATTAGGAAGATGAATCATAGGAATTTTTAATTTTTAATTTTTTTTACTTTGAACATTATAATCTAATTAGGAAGATAAACCCTAAGAATTTTTTATTTTTAATTTTTTTAAGCTACTATAACTCAATTGGGAAGGTGAACCCTGATAATTTTTTATTTTTAATTTTTTTGTAGCTTGAATACTATAACCTAATTGAGAAAGTTAACCCTAGACTAAAATAAAATAAAGTATAAATTTTTGATAAAAAAGTCTTTTCAAAAGTTTGGTATTAGAATCGTCCATTTAATATCAAATTTATCAAATTTGATATCCAAAATATATTTTCTTCAATATTATATTATAAATTTTATACTATAATTTTTTCTAAATATCTAGTATTAATTTTTTAAATTTATGATTTAAAATTTAAAGTTAATTTCATCATTAAACTCGAGGTTTATTTATTTTTCAATTGCACGATTTTTTTACGAATTTAGAAAATTTAATGATTTAATTATGAAAGTTGCTCGGATTTAAAATATTAATTAATGCATTAGTTGGAGATTCTAAATTTACAATTAATACTTCCTACTTCTTGTTTGAAAAGCATATTTGACCTTGACTTTCTATGTAAAAAGCAGATATTCTAAGATATGAATTTTAGAATAAAATTCAACACGTGACCGCTCGGCATTCAATGACTAGTGTTCCATTTTTTTCTCCCCACGGAAAATTGCTTTCTGTAACTTGTTTTCACTGAAAAAAATAAAGATATACACATCCGGAACGTTTCACACGATTAATTTCCCGATCATTTATAAAAAAAATAAATTAAGAATTAAATAAACCATCACATTATCACATAAAAATATATTTTTCTTTGTTTCATCAAAATCATCATTTATATAAATCTATCATATAGAAGAGGATAAAAACTAATATTTATAATTTTTTTAAAAGTAAAAATTGATATTTATAATTAATATTTATATGGATGAGTTTGTCAATAAATTTTAAGATTAATTGCAACCGATTAGGAGGAATATTATCGCACGACGCTTCAATAATTTTTCACTCATTTTATATTTTGCAAACATTAAAAAAAAGAAATTTATCTTTCAAAACACAATTTCTTTTTCAGAGCAGCATTAAAAAAATTATAATAGTACATCCCTATTTGCTGCCACAGTGTGTTTGACAATTTTTCAATGGACGTGCATGAGATTTTATCACCAGAATAATAGTACATCCCTATTTGCTGCCACAGTGTGTTTGACAATTTTTCAATGGACGTGCATGAGATTTTATCACCAGAATAATAGTACATCCCTATTTGCTGCCACAGTGTGTTTGACAATTTTTCAATGGACGTGCATGAGATTTTATCACCATAATAAGAGAAAATTTTCTTAAATTTCCCAAGCTCAAATTTAATTTTGCATGCAGTCCTCATTCAAAATTTTCTTTACATACAGTCTTTGGGATTGATGAGATAGTTCTGTGAGTATTATTCGAAGAAAGTTGAATATAAAAATTAAAAATTTGAATATGTAAGGTTGCATCCACCACATCAAGAAACTGTGTACTCAGTTTTCACTCTTTTATACTCAATTTTCACTGATGTATACTCAATTTTCACTCTTTTATACTCAATTCATCATGGAGTAAATGTAAAGAATTTATCAAATGGGGAGTGGAAGTAAAGATCAAATAAGGATTGGAGAATTTTCTATAATTTACCGCCAGAATAACTAGAAAACACGTACACATAAAGAAATAAATCAAAAAGTACATATAAAGTATATCTATCATTCTCATGTTCGCTATTAATCTCGAGAATTTTTTTTAATAATACACATAATTAGGGTTCGAATTTGATACGATTATTTTTCTTTTTTATTTTTTTTAAAAATATGTTTGATTTATATTTTCTAACCTTATCTTCTATAAAAAGATATAATATTTTTTTGAAAATTAAAAAATTAAAAAAATATATTTTTTAGAAAATAAAAAAATATAATTTTCTAAAAAATAAAAATAAAAATAAAAAATAAAGTAAATCAAACGCCCCTTAAATTTCTCTACTCCAGAGTTTTTCCTTTCACCGTTGCAGGTAAAGAAAGTTAACTCCTTTGGCAATTATAAAGTCAATGCAAGTTATTAATGTCGTCGATCACTTGTGTACTTGCACATGGATCCTTTTACTGTAAACCAATAGTATTAGTGAAAACATTTTTTCAATACACCATTATTGTAAATTAAACATGATTTAGAAAATATAATATAATATTTCATGTTATTCTTCTCACAAGTTAAACTAATGATATGTTGCTGATCTGAAATATGTTTCATCTACCATGGAATCTAAGTAATCATAATTAATCTTCTCTAAAATTTGTACCATGGAAGTCTTATCTAAAATTTGTTTCTTGATCTGAAATATAATCATAATATTTCATATTTTAATGATCTGTACCATGGAATTCTTATTTTGTTTTCGTGATCTGAAATATAATCATAATATTTTATATTTTCTTGAGTTTCTATTCTTTTCTCTTAAATTTAATTAAATTTTAATAAATATTTTTCTAAATATTTTTTAATTTTATTTTTTAAAACTTTAATTAAAAATTTAAAATATATATAAAAGAAGGTTAATAAAAAATATGTATAATATTTAATTATAAAAGAATGAAAAATAGAAATAAAAATATAATGAGAGTTGATTTTATTAATTAAAATAATAAATAAATAAATCACTTTTTGATACTAATTTTAAAAATGAGGACCACAGCTTAAACATCAACAACGCTGTGATGTTGAATTTTTAAAAAGGTAAAAAATAATATATTTGGAATCTAGAATACTATAGAAATTCATAGGAGCTAGAATAAGTTTAATCAGAATTTTTTAGGTTGATCGAAACTCATTAATGGATCTAGAAAACTTTTGATTTATTACAAGTTTATAGGTAACGGAGGTACAGTGAATGTATTTAAGATATTCTTGTATGATTCTAATATCCCTATTTTATATATATATATATATATATATATATGTCAATTATTTTAAAGTCATCAACGTTTAAAACTTTCTGATCATGACTTCAAGTTGATATCTCCGGGCATATATAGACTTTGGGACACTTCAGAAATATGTAACACTTAGAATGAATCTAATCAGAACTCTCTAAGATTATCAAAGAGTTTTGACACGAAACATATTGATGGATTTTTTTTGATTTATTAAAAGTTAATAGGTAATGGAAGAGTGTAGTGAATATATTTGTTCTGGAAGAAATCGACATCGACGGTCAGTCACCAGAGTTTAGCCCACGCGGATACTGACGCTAGAGGAGAAACTTCACACCCTGCGAGATTAACACGAGCGTTAGGGGAACACACCGAAGATTGTCCGGCGGAGCCCACTCCGACGCTCAAGTCAGTACCTGGATGAAGGAGAGGAAAAGAAGGCAAGAAGATATGCAAGTAGTAGAGAATGCTTCCCCCTTTACCAGAGGGGTTGGAGTATCTTTTATACCTGTGGCGGCTGCCTTCGTGCGTCTCCAAGATCTATGCCACGTCCCCCCGTTTGTCGGTTACCGGATAACCTTTGCAACGGGCAATGCCGTCATTAAGTTCGACCCGTTGCGACATTTATGGGTTATGATGACTCCGCGATAATGGGTAATGGTTATCCGCAGATCCGAAGAAGGGGGACTGTTACTTGAGGACGAACGCTTCTTGGGCTCCGCTTCCCCGAGGTGATCTCGAAGTCTTCTGGCCCGGGGGGTCTCGGGCACTTCGCTTCCCCAAGGTGGTCTCGGGGCCTGGCTTCTCGAGGTGATCCCGGGAGTGGATATCCTGATTTGATCCCCTTCCCAAGAGGGTCCCGGGAACCCCGAAAAGAGAGTTGTTTAGACTCGCTATATCTTGCTACCCCGCTTCTTTAGCCCCCGTGTCCGTCACGGGGTACTCAACCCCATCACAAGTCCCTCCCTTTAAGTCTGATCGAAGGAAGTGTTGCTGACTGATCAGATTAGTATGGTGATGAAGAACTTGTATCCAGGTGGCCCCTATATCTTTTACTACTTCCCTGGTGGCCTTCCGGGTCCGAGGAATCAACACATGCACCCCTGGACCATGGATAGTTCCTTGAATGCGTCCCCCATTTTCATGAATTTCGAGACGATGCCCCGACGGCTGCTCCTGGTCGGGCATCCTTGGCACCACGACTAGGCCTACTCACATCGGGCATCCACAGCATCATAAGGTAGTAGGGTTTTTGCTTCTCCTGGTCGTGCATCCTCAGCACCTCGATCAGGCCTACTCACCTCGGGCATTCGCTGTATCGCGAGGTAGTAGGAAGTTTATGGCTTCTCCTGGTCAGGCATCCTCGGAACCACGACTAGGCCTACTCACCTCGGGCATCCGCAGTGCCACAAGGTAGTAGGGTTTTGCAGCTCCTGGTTAGGCATCCGCAGCATCACGACCAGGCATACTCACCTCGGGCATCCACAGCACCAGGAGGTAGTAGGGTTTTGGTAGCTCCTGGTCGGGAATCCGAAGCACCACGACTAGACTTACTCACCTCGGGCATCCACAGCACCACGAGGTAGTAGGGTTTTCGCAACTCCTGGTCGGGCATCTGCAGCACCACAACCAGGCCTACTCACCTTGGGCATCGCAGCACCACGAGGTAGTAGGGTTTCGGCAGCTCCTGGTCGGGCATCCGCAGTGCCACGACCAAGCCTACTCACCTCAGGCATCTGCAGCATCACATGGTAGTAGGGTTTCGGCAACTCCTGGTCGGGCATCCGTAGCACCACGACCAGGCCTACTCACCTCGGGCATCCACAGCACCACGAGATAGTAGGGTTTCGGCAGCTCCTGGTCAGGCATCCACAACACCACGACCAGACCTACTCACCTCAGGCATCCGCAGCACCACGAGGTAGTAGGGTTTCGACAGCTCCTAGTCGAGCACCCGCAGCACCACGACCAGGCCTACTCTCCTCGGGCGTCCGCAACACCACGAGGTAGTTGGGTTTTGCAGCTCCTGACAAAGTGTTCAAGAACACTCGACACTTCACACCATCTGTGTACTGGTGTAAGAGAGCTGCATTCTCGAACATGCAGATATGGTCCTCTGGATCCATGTTCCTATCGTAGTCAGTAATTCCTGTACCACGGAATTGCTTAAGCATGAGGTCTTCTACGATGCCAAGGGAGAAAGGGGTAGAGGGTGCTTTCAGTAGGGTTTTGGGTCCCTCGTTCTTCCCCACTCCTCCCTCCTGTCGTAAAATGTTGGAGGGCACGGAGTGTGCTCTCTCTAGGTCTCCCAAGGAATCTTGCCAGGGCGCTGGAATTATCATTGCTAGTCCCACCAGGGGTGAGATAGATTTTCAGTTGCGGTGGTGCGAGGCAGACATTCTTGGGATCTCGCCTTGAATCGAAGTCGCTCGTCGTGAGGTGGCTTGCTCTATTTGGTGATGATCCAGTGCTCCTTTGACGACATTGACGACTAGGCGATCCAACTCCTCTCTCGTCAAGATAATGGGTTATCCTCTCTCATCAAGACTGATCATTCATTAGTGGAACAGACTGAGAAGCAATTGCAGTTTAATGGTATTGCTCACCTAATGCAAATTGACAGCCACATGCAGAAGGATAATATGAGCAGGGATGATGACAATTGTGACAAGGTACACAATGTTGCTAGTGACAGACAGCCTGACCAAATGCCAAGTACAGAACCCCATATTGATACGCGAGGCAAAGTTCAGGAAAGCAAGACAAAAGCAGGGACTCAGATGCAGGGTATTAATTTGCAGTTAATAGAGTCAGATAGGCAGTGTGAGGAGGAGGATGCTGAAGTAGAGGTGGAGCCTCAACAGCAAGCAACCAACTGCATGAAAATGACAATGGAACAGGGAAACAATCGAACGTCTGAGGGTGGGTGCTCAAGGCAGGCTCAAGACCCATCGACTGCGTTGTATCAGGAAATGCATAGTATGGCAGCTATGTTGGTGACGAGATGGCTAGAGAGGGGGGTGAATATAGCCAACACTTTTTCTTTGAAGACTTAGCAAGTTTTCTGCACTTAAATTATCAGTAGCACAGCGGAAGAAGCAAAGGAAAAACAAAGCAGTGCAGTAAACTAAAAACAGAGATGAAAACTAACAACGACAGCTACCAAGATCGCTAACAAGAGAGTTTATAAGGTTCGGGGATAACTTGCCCCTACTTCTTGGCGTGCCCTTAAGGTGGGCGATCCCTTGATCGTCGGCAGATCAAGCCCCGGTGATCACCGGATATAAAGCAACCTCCTTCTCGGTGGAGAAACCTCTCCACAGCGTTTCAATCACAGATAAATGTTTAAGCTTAATGAAACAGCAAGAAGGATCTTACTCAAACCCTCGGCAATGACAAGAACACAGCAAGCTTCCCTGAGCTCCACCCAGTGGCGATCTCACGCAAGAACCCTTCTTCGTGTCTTCCCACTGTCGGACTCCAAGCTTCTTGTTCCCTCCTTCAAGGCTCAAGTAAAGGATGATTGCTTCTCGATCGCTTGCTCAGAATGATGGAAACCTCAAGAACAGCAAGCTTGATGTGGAGAACTCAAAGCACTGGAACTCAAGAGCACAAGCTAAAAAATTGTCGAACTCTACTCCACCGAAACTCTCTCGTTCCTTTTGTTTCTCCACTAAACAACAAGTGACCTCATCTCCAACAGCCTACAGCTGCCTCACTGCCAACGCGCCAGCTACACTGAACCCTTACTGAACTTCCTGAGCTCCCTCAGCCAAGCTTCAGTCAGCGGCTTTAGTCCTGCAGCTCCAGCCGTTGCAACCTGAGTTGAGAAAGGGACAAACCTGCTCCAAGGAAAGCCCTCTTTGACTTCTCCTTGAGTGTTTGAATCCTCCCCTGTCACCTGTAACTTAATCAGACTGTTAGAGCAGCAAATCACGCAGTAAATCAAATATCAGAGATAAACAGCAGCGAATCGAATATGGTCAGACGCGATCAGAGCGTCTGACAGTGCATTTTGAATTAAAGTGATCGGTCACCTGACCGATCAGAGAGCCTCCTGATCGGTCACCAGACCGATCAGGCTGGTTACAGACCGATCAGGATTCGTCCTGATCGATCCCCAACGCTCAATCAGAAATCACGATTTCTTTGAGATTCTCCTGGACCGATCACCAGACCGATCCCAGGTCGTGGATCGTTCACCGAACCGATCCACCCTTATATTGGGCGATTTCTGAGTTTCGCAGGCTAAGCCTTCTGATCGGTCAACTGACCGATCAGGGTGTCACCTGATCGGTCAGCAGTCCGATCAGGTCATCACCAGACCGATCAGGAACCGTCCTGATCGATCTTAGTGAGAAGCCCGTGAAGCTGGATCGTTCACCAGAACGATCTGCACAGTGATCCTGATCGGTCACCAGACCGATCAGGAACAGTTCAGCAAGGGAACTCAACCTCACTGCTCGCTCCCTGATCGGTCACCAGACCGATCAGGAGCCAGTCAATGGGTGAAACGCAGACTCCCTGATCGGTCACCAGATCGATCAGGAGCAGCACAGTAGGTTCCCAACCTCACTGTGTGCTCCCTGATCGGTCACCCGACCGATCAGTCATCGCTGGATCGGTCACCAGACCGATCCACGAAGGAGCAGTGTGCCAGAATCCCTGATCGATCACCAGACCGATCCAGGGACTCAAACTCAGCCCTCCAAGCTAAGTTTCCATCCACCTTAGCCCTCCAAGCTAAGGATTTTCCATCTAACTCTCCAAGTTGGGAATTTGCACCTAACCCTCCAAGTTAGGACTTTTCACCTAGCCCTCCAAGCTAGGACTTTTCACCTAGCCCTCCAAGCTAGGACTTTTCACCCAACCCTTCCGAGTTAGAACTTCATCCAACCTAACCCTCCAAGCTAGGCACCTGACCCTCCAAGCCAGGACTTTTTCACCAAATTCTCCAGGATGGGAATTTGCACCTAACCCTCCATGTTAGGACTTTTCACCTAGCCCTCCAAGCTAGGACTTTTCACCCAACCCTTCCGAATTAGGACTTTTCCAACACCTGGCTTCACTCACCAGGACCCGGCTTCACTCACCGGGATTTTCAACACCTGGCTTCACTCACCAGGACCCGGCTTCACTCACCGGGATTTCAACCTAGCTTCACAAGCTAGGACCTGGCTTCACTCACCAGCTGGGTTTCATGCCCAGTCCCCGACCAGGACTTTAACCCAAATTCGCTCAACCAAACTTAAATCATTGTCAAACACCAAAACAACAACTGGGCCAGACTGCATCAACAATCTTCCCCTTTTTGTTGTTTGACAATCCGATTTAAGTTTAGGTATCAATCAATTGAAGTCCGTTCAATTCTCATAAGGGAATCATGATCCTCCCCCTATAATAACCATAACTTAATCAGTCATTTTCTCCCCCTTGTCAAACATCGAAAAGGATATGGTTATTAAGTTTGAACATACCTCCCCCTCAAACATGGGTCTCTCTCCAAACCCAAAATAATCAAAGTGAAGTTTTGAATTGCACATGAAAACATATACAGAATAATATTATGGTCAAACATGTATATGTTTCATATGACAAGTAAGTCAAAGGATGATTTTGAAATTGCATATGAGAGGCATATACCATAAATGTATCATGGCAACAATGTATACGCATCATATGACAACAATTATCGCAGTTTCATCAGATTGATGATTGATACAGAAAAATTTCTGATTTATCTATGAACGATCAATTTTCAGAAAAATTTCTGTAATTCTGATTCGTACAAGATCGGACTGCATTAACACTTGGACTTCCATGTGAAGACATATACAGAAGTATATCGTGGTCAAATACGTATATGCTTCATAGGACGAGTAAGGAATGCAACTGTATCTGAAAAATAGTCCTGATTGGTCTCCG
Organism: Boesenbergia rotunda; assembly: GCA_024364735.1. Taxonomy (NCBI): domain Eukaryota; kingdom Viridiplantae; phylum Streptophyta; class Magnoliopsida; order Zingiberales; family Zingiberaceae; genus Boesenbergia; species Boesenbergia rotunda. The sequence goes on along the minus strand of JAGFNQ010007620.1, from coordinate 5,749 downwards.
TGACCGATCAGGGTCGTTGATTACTTGATACAGAAGAATTTATGATTAGTCTGGGGAGCGATCAGATTTTAGAAAAATTTTTGAAACTCTGATACGTTCCTGATCAGACTGCATTAACAATTTGCATCCCATAACAGGAGAGAGGACTCTATTGATATTCGTCATTTCAGAAAAAAATTTCTGAAACACGACATTAAAAACAAGAGTCATGACTCAACAAACCCTTTCTTATGAATTTGAACATTTCAACATAGGTTTGTATTAAATCATTATTAAGTACCAGGTTTGTATCACGTGAACAAATTTGTGCTCCCTTAGTACCAGGTTTGTACCATTGGGTGATCAAATATGTTTCAATTGTACTTGGTTTGTATCAGATTTGTGTGTGGTATGATCATTACACTGATACAATTTGATGGAGAGGAGATCGGACTGAGGAGTAGTCTGAAACCTCTAATTAGTGTGATTCCTGATCGGTCACCAGATCGATCAGGTTGAGTCCTGATCAGTCGGTGGACCGATCAGGTTCGACACAGACTGTTTTCTGAACATGATCAGTTTCAGAAATAGATTCGTTTCAACCCTTAACCATTCCCAGACCTTAATTCAAGTAGTTTTAATCCCATTGGTCATAAAGGGTTTCCTTAATCAAAATACATTTCTTCAAACAATTATCGAAATATGATACTAATATCAACTTTCCAAAACATGATCTGATTTCATGATACAAACAAAAATATGATCAAATTTTCAAAAACATGCTTGTATCAAATTAGTATCAAAACATGATCAGGCTTTCTAACACATGATTGTCCGACTTGCTTTTATCTTATTTAACCAGTTTTAAAAACATTTTAAAAGCATGCATTGATATTGCCTTGTGAGGTTTTATGATGATCATCACAAACTAAATATTCCTCAAAAATTTGCATGCAATACATTAACGTTACCAACACATACAGTAAATCATGGCATACTTGATCATGTTCACCAAACAAAATACCTTGAGAAAAATTTAAGCCTAAACCTTAAGCTCATGTTATTGTCTATTGATGTCTTATCATTACAAATTATGTGTTGATATTTCCTTAGCATGCATTCATGTTGTATAGCATATACAAGAAAATAGACTTCTTAGGCTTGACATAAGACATATCATAAACCATGAATTGCAGGAAAACATAAATTGCAACAATAAACCTAATTATCCTAAACAATCCATGGTAAGAGGGAGTTATTTGTCAACCTAAACCATTCATGTGAATTTGAGGAAATGGTGAGCACATTCCTAACTAGGAATGGTCATGTTTTGGAGCACCAATTATCAACAACCTATGTTGATAGATGCTCCCCCTCAATTTATACTTATACAATTCTAAATATGGAAGTTTTAGGTACCCAAATTTTGGGACCTAAGGCATCTACAATGAAAGACTTAGGCACTCATGCCTTAGTCATTTTCCTTTTGACTTTTTGAACCCTAGAATCATTTGATGATCTAAATTGGGTTCTTGACATTAATGATACAAAGGTTGGTTCTTTAGGTCGGTAACCTATACCGGCCTTGTTATAAACCGCTCTTTGAGAGTTTAGTATCATGTCTAAGGTTTTGGAGCTAGTTGAGAATTTCTCAAGAACATTCTTGAGATTTTCAACTTCGCTCTTTAAGTCCTTATTTTCATTTTCAAGGGTCTTAACATGCAAGTCATCATGAAAATCATTAACATCCTCATCCTTAGAGGTTTTCAATTTTTCTACCTCTAATCTCAAGGATTTAATCTTGTTCTTAGACCTTTTGAGCATGGTTGTCAAGCAAGCTATTGCTCTATAACACTTATCTAGCTCGGGAGAAATTACCTCTTCATCTTCCGAAGATGATGAAGGCGCGGTTGAGGAGTCACTTGATTCATCACTGCTTCCTTCACTTGAATTCTCTACTGCCATGAAAGCAAAATGATGAGAGTTCTTCTCCTCCTCTTCTTTCTACTCCTTTCTTTTGTTACCTGCCACGCAAGCAAACCCTTTCTCTTTTGGGCTTGTGTTAGAGATCTCATGTAGCTCCATCTCACAAAATAAATCCTCTAACTTAACAAAAGATAAGTCCTTGGAAACCTTGTAAGCATCCACAATGGATGACCACAAGGCGTTCCTAGGAAAAGCTTTAAGAACATACCTCACAAGATCTCTATTTTCTACTTTCTCATGGATGGAATAAAGATCATTCAAGACTTCTTTGAATCGTCCATGGAATTTACTTACAGTTTCATTTTCTCCCATGGTGAGACTTTGAAGTTGGCTGAGAAGGAGGTCCTTCTTAGCTGTCCGGGTTTCATGAGTCCCTTCATGGAGCTCAATAATCTTATTCCATAGATCTTTAGCACTTATGAAAGGACCCACCTTGACCAACTGATCCTTGGTCATCCCACATTGCAAGGTGACAATAGCTTTGGCATTGGCTTCGCCCTTTTTGACTTGCTCAGCCGACCAACTCGAAAACTCAAGCTCATTTCCCTCATGATCCTTTGGAAGGGAGAAACCCTCCTTCACGGAGAACCATATGCTCATGTTGGTTTTGAGGTAGAACTCCATCCTTGACCTCCAATATGGAAAATCAGTGCCGTCGAGGAATGGAGGTCTGTTTGTGCTGTAGCCTTCTCCTCCAGCCATCTTGCTGTAAGCTCTCGGATGTTAAGCCGTGAATAGAGCCTCAAGCTCTGATACCACTTGTTGGTGACGAGATGGCTAGAGAGGGGGGGTGAATATAGCCAACACTTTTTCTTTGAAGACTTAGCAAGTTTTCTGCACTTAAATTATCAGTAGCACAGCGGAAGAAGCAAAGGAAAAACAAAGCAGTGCAGTAAACTAAAAACAGAGATGAAAACTAACAACGATAGCTACCAAGATCGCTAACAAGAGAGTTTACAAGGTTCGGGGATAACTTGCCCCTACTCCTTGGCGTGTCCTTAAGGTGGGCGATCCCTTGATCGTCGGCAGATCAAGCCCCGGTGATCACCGGATATAAAGCAACCTCCTTCTCGGTGGAGAAACCTCTCCACAGCGTTTCAATCACAGATAAATGTTTAAGCTTAATGAAACAGTAAGAAGGATCTTACTCAAACCCTCGGCAATGACAAGAACACAGCAAGCTTCCCTGAGCTCCACCCAGTGGCGATCTCACGCAAGAACCCTTCTTCGTGTCTTCCCACTGTCGGACTCCAAGCTTCTTGTTCCCTCCTTCAAGGCTCAAGTAAAGGATGATTGCTTCTCGATCGCTTGCTCAGAATGATGGAAACCTCAAGAACAGCAAGCTTGATGTGGAGAACTCAAAGCACTGGAACTCAAGAGCACAAGCTAAAGAATTGTCGAACTCTACTCCACCGAAACTCTCTCGTTCCTTTTGTTTCTCCACTAAGCAACAAGTGACCTCATCTCCAGCAGTCTACAGCTGCCTCACTGCCAACGCGCCAGCTACACTGAACCCTTACTGAACTTCCTGAGCTCCCTCAGCCAAGCTTCAGTCAGCGGCTTCAGTCCTGCAGCTCCAGCCGTTGCAACCTGAGTTGAGAAAGGGACAAACCTGCTCCAAGGAAAGCCCTCTTTGACTTCTCCTTGAGTGTTTGAATCCTCCCCTGTCACCTATAACTTAATCAGACTGTTAGAGCAGCAAATCACGCAGTAAATCAAATATCAGAGATAAACAGCAGCGAATCGAATATGGTCAGACGCGATCAGAGCGTCTGACAGTGCATTTTGAATTAAAGTGATCGGTCACCTGACCGATCAGAGAGCCTCCTGATCGGTCACCAGACCGATCAGGCTGGTTACAGACCGATCAGGATTCGTCCTGATCGATCACCAACGCTCAATCAGAAATCACGATTTCTTTGAGATTCTCCTGGACCGATCACCAGACCGATCCCAGGTCGTGGATCGTTCACAGAACCGATCCACCCTTATATTGGGCGATTTCTGAGTTTCGCAGGCTAAGCCTTCTGATCGGTCAACTGACCGATCAGGGTGTCACCTGATCGGTCAGCAGTCCGATCAGGTCATCACCAGACCGATCAGGAACCGTCCTGATCGATCTTAGTGAGAAGCCCGCGAAGCTGGATCGTTCAACAGAACGATTTGCACAGTGATCCTGATCGGTCACCAGACCGATCAGGAGCAGTTCAGCAAGGGAACTCAACCTCACTGCTCGCTCCCTGATCGGTCACCAGACCGATCAGGAGCCAGTCAATCGGTGAAACGCAGACTCCCTGATCGGTCACCAGATCGATCAGGAGCAGCACAGTAGGTTCCCAACCTCACTGTGTGCTCCCTGATTGGTCACCCGACCGATCAGTCATCGCTGGATCGGTCACCAGACCGATCCACGAAGGAGCAGCGTGCCAGAATCCCTGATCGATCACCAGACCGATCCAGGGACTCAAACTCAGCCCTCCAAGCTAAGTTTCCATCCACCTTAGCCCTCCAAGCTAAGGATTTTCCATCTAACTCTCCAAGTTGGGAATTTGCACATAACCCTCCAAGTTAGGACTTTTCACCTAGCCCTCCAAGCTAGGACTTTTCACCTAGCCCTCCAAGCTAGGACTTTTCACCCAACCCTTCCGAGTTAGAACTTCATCCAACCTAGCCCTCCAAGCTAGGCACCTGACCCTCCAAGCCAGGACTTTTTCACCTAATTCTCCAGGATGGGAATTTGCACCTAACCCTCCATGTTAGGACTTTTCACCTAGCACTCCAAGCTAGGACTTTTCACCCAACCCTTCCGAATTAGGACTTTTCCAACACCTGGCTTCACTCACCAGGACCCGGCTTCACTCACCGGGATTTCAACCTAGCTTCACAAGCTAGGACCTGGCTTCACTCACCAGGGTTTCATGCCCAGTCCCCGACCAGGACTTTAACCCAAATTCGCTCAACCAAACTTAAATTATTGTCAAACACCAAAACAACAACTAGGTCAGACTGCATCAACAAGCTATTCGCAGATGGTGTTGGCCATAGGAAGCTACTGACCCAGTGGATGTGAATTCAAAGAATGTGCCTGAGGACTCGCAGTTGGATGCAAGCACAGAGGAAATAGATTCAGCTAGTGCAGAGCAGGAGATCGTTGGGGCAGAGTCTCCTAGCAGTGCTGACACACTTGTAGATGGCTCAAAAACACAGAATGAAGAATTGCCAGATGAAAATGAAGAGGCAGACTACACTATGGATGGTGAGGGATGGGCAGTTCAAACTCGAGCCAAATCAGCAAAGAGGAGATTGGAATCGCAGAGGTATGGGTCCAGGGTTGCTGAGCTAGTTACAGCATTACCAGCTCCACGGTTTCGAAAAGGAAAATTAAAGGATAGAAGGCAGGAGGATGCAGCCACTCATAGCAGGTCAAAAAAGAAATATGGCAAGGAGAAGTGTGGTAAACAAGTTGGCAGTAACATCAGATCATCAAGCTTGAGACGGTCGCGGCCACCCTCATCATCATGAAGCTTGCAGCGTGGAATGTGAGGGGCCTATATCAAGGCCCCAAGCAGAAGGAAGTTGTGAGCTTCCTTAACAGACATAGGATTGCAGTGATAGGGCTGATGGAGACTAAACTGACTGAATGGGCATATACCAGAATGCAGCGTAGAAGATTTCAACAGTGGGACACACAGCATCACATAGTGGAATCATCAGGTTCACAGACTAGTAGAATCATGCTCATTTGGAACCCAGTAAGGATCAACTAGCAGGTCAGAGAGTGGGA
>JAGFNQ010007619.1:0-28716 GCA_024364735.1 Boesenbergia rotunda | reverse complement strand
TTTACAGCCCACTGGCGTGGTGATACAGCTAGTAGAAGACAGGAGCCAGACACGCCCAGCAGGTATGATTGAAGATGTCTTGGTGAAGGTAAAGGAGCTGATATTTCCTGCTGATTTCTATATTTTGGATATGGAGGGAGATTACTTGGCACACCGTTCTCCATTGATTTTAGGCAGACCGTTTCTGAAGACGGCCAGAACAAAGATTGATGTATATGCCGGTACACTTTCCATGGAGATTGGAGATACGGTTATTCAGTTTAGCCTCTTCGATGCTATGAAGCAACCGAGAGAGGATCACTCCATCAGGAGCATGGACATTATCAAGAAGCTGGAACAGACAGAGATAGAGGCTGAGGGATTTTTACCCGATTTTTCTGGAGGAGCTATGTATTCAGAGAAGGATGAGAGGGTATTTACTGCTGAGACTGAGGATTTTTCAGAAGATATTTCAGACACACTTCCAGTTGGAGAGTTTATTCTAGGTGTAGGGGATTGCACAGAGCCCCAAGGATCACCTATTTCTGTTGAGATTCAAAGTGTAGGGGATTGCACAGAGCCCCAAGGATCACTTATACCAGTTGAGCGCCTATTAGAACTTGAACCTGATACGGACTCTATACTTGACCAGGAGGGAGCTATGGACACATCTATCATTGTGGGACCTCCAGGTATTTTTCAGCGCGATCAGGTAAGTATTTCTTTTATTTTTTTGGATACATCGAGAGAGGCACCAAAAGTTGATTTTATTGGCTGCGATACACTTCTTGATTTGGCATGTGTGGGAAATAATTGGAAAAATTTCATTGGAGCATCCAAAATAAATTTCATTGATTATGATAAGTTTCTTGATGCTTCTTGGGTAGATATTCATTGTGAAAAACTTTTTTGAGCTGCCTAAAATTGATTTTATTGGATGTGATACATTTTTTGATACATTCTTTGCAAAGACTGATATTATTTCATTTCTTTCCTACCCTGCACGCTTGAGAGGGGTATTACATGGTTTTGCAGGGTCCAAAAGACTGCTGGAGTGGGAGCTTCATTTGAACAGACTGAAACCTCCTGAGATGAGTCCCACAAAGAATAAAGAGGGAGTAGATTTTACTTTAATTCAAAGCACTCTACCTCTTGAATGGGTCTTGTATTTAAATAATCTTCGTCCACCTGAACAGGTTACTGTAAAGTCCAAGTGTGGGGGAGCGATGCACTGTAAAGTTGAAGAAATGGAAGAAGCTCTTTCGCACACCCAGACTCCTCCACTACCACGGTGGAGGCTTTTTCTTGACAGACTCCAACCGCCAGAAATAAAAGGGAGTTTGATTTTTGTTGCCTTTTCCTTTATTGCATGTTTTCACTCTTAAAAAAATGAGTTCTTGTTAATAAATAAGTGAGTAGAGTAACATGACATGAATAAAATCATTGTAATTACCATGTATTTCATTCTAGCACTTTTTATTGCATGATTAGAAATAAATGTATCCCTTAGGTTATCTCAATAGCATTTTAGAGTCTTTTGGAAAATAAATTAAATTCGGTTGTCAAAACTTAGGATTTGAGTTCATGGATGAGATCTTGGATGCTTAAGTACGATTTTGCTTTAGATTCTTAATTGAGAATTTGAGATGGATTATTTTTACCTAATGAGAATTAGCCTCATATTTGTGATACACATATGTTATTATACTCTAGAACTTGCTTAGGTTCTTTCAAAACCATATTTCGTTGATTGGATCACATCTATGAAGACTAATCATATTGTTTCCCTTTTTCCATGATCATACTTGATACATAATCTTTTTCATTTGTCTCTCCTTATTCCTAATTCTAACCCCAAAAATTTTTCTATGGATTTGTTTGCTTGGGATGTTTTCTTAGTGCTATTTTGCCCGAGACGGACAAAGATTTAAGTGTGGGGGAGTGATTAGTGATTTGGAAGCAATTTTTATCAAGGATGCCATTTCGGAAAAAAATTTGATAAGAAGAAGTGATCAAAGATTGAAAATTGCCAATTGGAGATTCTTGACCATCAATGGGAGATCTAAGCCATGTTGAAACCAAGGTGAATTCGGCTGAAATTCTTTGCCAAAGAGATGAAGAAAATTCTGAAATAAAGAAAGGAAATGGCACAAAATCTGAGCTTAAGTGAGAAAAGCAATTTGTGCCATAAAGAAACTGAAAAATCTGCCACCTTGGATCGAAATTAACTTGGATCAAGAATTTGGAAGTTGGAATTGTGGAAGCTAAGTTCAGCTACAATCTGATGGAGCCATAATTTCAGCTGGTCAGATTTGAGATCTACAGAAATCAGAGAAGAAAATCAGTGTCAAGAGCCGAAAATGCATGTTTGATCAACTCGAGCTGAATTTTGGGTCTCCAAAGCTGTATAAATCAGGGAGTCTGACTGAAAGGTTGCTGATCAGAACAAAGGAATGCTGCTGCGTGGATGAATTGCAGTGAAAAATTCAATTGCATTACTGAATCAAGCCAAGAATACAAGCTGGACATGCAGTAAGGTTGAGAAAACAAGCTGAAAATGCAGTTTGTGTCAAGTTGAAGCTGAAATTTGAGTTTTTGAAGCTATGAATCAAGATGTTAAGTGTTGAATGTATCTGAAGTTGAAGGTGCACATCCAATTCTAAGACAAGTCGAGTAGGGAGCTTTAGCAAATATGTTCCGATGGCAACAGCAGCAATCTTTGCTCCATTTCCAACTCATAAATTCGCTTCTCCCTTGACGAGTCTTCTTTTATTCCTTAGCCCCTGTATGTCATTACATATATGTGAGCTACACCCAGTATCAAGTACCCAGATGTCCGAGGAAATAGAGTTACATTCAATAACGAAGATACCTGAAGAGGATGGGGCATCAGATGCCTTCTTCTTCAAGGACTCAAGATAAACCTTGTAGTTTCTTCGCCAGTGGCCCTCCTTGCCGCAGTGATGGCAAGTGCCTTTTGGTGCCTTTTCAATCTTTTTGGCCTTTTTCTTCCTTCCCTTATTTTGTTCTTTAGGCTTCCTCTTAGAGCCTTTCTTTGAGCAACCAACTAACAGTACCGTCTTCTGATCCTGCTTTACAGAAGGCTCTACAGTCTTCAGCAGGTTAAGCAACTCAGGAATGGTAGTCTCCAGTTTGTTCATCCGATAGTTCATCACAAACTGTGAGTAACTCTTGGGCAAACAATGCAGAATTAAGTCAATACATAGTTCGTGATCCATTGCAAATCCGAGTGTGCCTAGTCGCTCAATGTACCCCAACATCTTCAACACAAACTGTGAAATAGAAGTGCCTTCCTGCATCTTAGAGGTGAAGAGGAGTCTGGAGACCTCAAACCTTTCGGATCTCGCCTGCTCGTCAAATAGCTCATGAAGATGGAAGACGATAGTATGAGCATCCATATGCTCATGCTGCTTTTGTAGCTCAGGTACCATAGCGGCCAGCATGATGCAACTCGCAAGTTCAGAATTGGCCATATGTTTCTGATAGGCCACTAACTGGTCTGGAGTTGCATCTTCAGGAGGATGGTTGGGAAGTTGTTCTTCAAGGACATAAGCAAGCTTTTCTGCCTTGAGGACTATCCTCAGGTTTCGAAGCCAGTCCATGAAGTTTGGCCTAGTCAGCTTATTGGTGTCCAAAATGGAACGTAAATTCAGAGAAGACATGATCAGGTGATTATCCTAGAAATACAAATTGAGGTTATGTGATGAGAATGATAAAGAATGCATCAATATACATTAATTAAATCATATTTATTTTTCGAATTGAATAACCCTTTTTATCAATTCGGGAGATCGTAGGAACATCTCCAAATAGGTTGATATCCAACCATAGATAAGAACAACCATGGCTAGAGTCCATCAAGTTATTCTTAGCTATGAAGGTAGGTAATTATACCGATTACATATTTTACATATGTAACTATCACATTATGCTATCAACTAATTGAATGTTTGCATAAATCATTGGGTTGTTAACTCATTAACAAGTATGCAATAATATACATAGCACCCAACTGCACCTCTCTTTACATCGACCTTGGCTGTGGCACAACAAATCGATGCCAAAACTAAGGATTGACCTCTGACTCCAACTATATTAATCATAAACTAATTCCATGGTTTGAACATGTTGAGGTTCAAGCCGGGCATGGATGTGTCCATCAACCCAAACGAGAAACAAAACTCCGATTCTAACCATATTAATGGAAGGTGTTGGCCTTAATATTTTGTAAGGGGTTTTGGGTCTCATCCTTTTCTTTTATGCACATTCATGACATATAATTATGTCATGTTCTAACGATTTCCTTAATAAAGTATGTATGTGACTTAATTTATCAAATCTCATTAATTAAATTAGGAACCGGATTTCCTAATTCTAATTTCATACTTTATTCAAGGAATTATTTTGGGAAATAATTTCCTGAATTATCATAATCAATTTCGGAAATAATATGTTTAAGACTTTGAATTCTCTAAATCAAATCTTATTAAATTAAGAGACAAATTCTCTTAATTCAACCACATATTATTTTCATGAAAATCTTATTTAAGGAAATATACTCTATAGGAAACAATTTTCCTAATTAATTTTGGAGACAATAATATGTAAGAGCATCACCTCATAAATCAAATAAGGAAATTATCGTTTGAGAATCACCTCAAAAATTTCTAAGATTTGATCACATATTTTATTTTTGAAAAATTAATATCAATAACTTAATTTGGACGGCTCCCCGAGGCTCAATCCAATTAAACATTTGACAGCTTAAATTCAATTTAGGAAATTTAATTATAACAACTAACTTTAAATTGGACGGCTCCCCGAGGCTCAATCCAAAATAAAGAATTTTGTAAATAATTTAATTTCCAATTATAAATTTAAATGCCAATTAATATTTCCATAATTTGTCTAGACTTTCTTGAAAGAAAGTGCCCAAAATTGCGAGTTTTCCATAAATGGAAAGTTTCCAAAAATAAAAGGTTTTCAGAATAATTGTAAGTTTCTGGTACAAAGAAAACTTACGTTTTTCGAAAATTGGAAAATTTCCAAAATAGGAAATTTCCAAAATTAGAAAGTTTCCAAAAATGGAAAGTTTTCACAATTATCATAAAATTTCAGAAACAGAGATATTTCAAAAGTTTGCGAAATTTCATGAGGATTTCCAAACTTTGAAATTCCTAAATCGAAAATTTACCATAATTGGAAAGTTTCCATAATTGAAATTTTTCCAAAATTGAGATCATGATAAAGCTTTCCGCAAAATAATTATATGATTATGTCGAACACAAACCTCGGCTCTGATACCAGTGTTGGGACCGGGTGCATGTTGACATGGATGCGGGTTCGTAATTTTAAAAAATTAATTACGTGCAGCGGAAGGTTTAGCATAAATAATTTCTCAAATTATTTAACCACACATCTAAACATGCAATTTTATCTTGTGTAGACATGATCATATATTTAAAATTTTGCAGAAATGTAAACTAATTTACGTATTATCTCGCGTAACTCGAAGGAAGGGACGAGATCCAACCGTAAGCGTCCCTTGGAAGCTCCGCCTCTATTCGCGTCCACGCGGAGTATCTTCGGGATGACTTCGCAAAGCCACGAGTTTGGTGTTCTCGAGAACTACTAGATTCTCCGAGAACGCGACAAGAAAAACCAAGAGAGAAGTTGGAAGACTAACCACAAAAGGATGGCCGGAATCAAAATTCCGGCGAAGCAAAAGAAGAGGCTTGCGGTAAAAATATCCTTGCGGCAAACTCTAATTCCGGCAGCACCTTCTTCCGGCCAAGAGATGGCCGGAGCTTCCTTCTCCGGCAGCAGGTGGTGGTCGGCAGGGAAAGGGCAGGGGCGGCCGGCTGGTGCTCCTTCTTGGGGCTGGTTGGCGCACGGCAAGAAGGGGAGAAGAGAAGGAGAGAAAGAGAGGGAGAGAGCCTATGCCTTCATCTCTATGATTATTACCCAAGCCTTGCCTTGGGCCCTTTATATAGTGGCCTCTCAACCATCATGCCTCTCAAATATGGAATAACTTATTCCATCATGCCAGGTTTGATTTTATATCATGGTTAAAATCATATTTTAATTCATGATAAAAAATCAATCAAGTCTCTACTCTCCTATGGAATAAATTTCCTTATCATGGTAAATCAATCCATGATTGATTTTATAAAATAAACCAATCCATGGTTCATTTTAATTTCCATGAAAAATAAACCAAATCTTGGTTTATTATATAAAAATTTATATCATCCATAATTTTATAAAACAAACCACACTTGGTTTATTTTATAAATTGAACCAAAAACTTGGTTCTCTTCCTTTGTTGTGGCCGACCAAGCAAAGAAGATGGAGGCCCTCTTTGGCCGACCCATCCAAGCCAAACCCCAATGAATTAAATTTATTTAATTCATCTATTAAGTCTTCAAAAGACTTAGCCATTTTACGCTTCCGATGCATCTCTGAAAAATTCAGATTCGACTTATCGTTTAGCTCAACCAAACTTAATCTCTCTTGATTGGAAAATCCAGTTTTCAACTCATTTTAAATCCCTCGGATTACTCGTAGTACGTGTGACTAAATAGGCTTTCGATTTATGTTGGTCGTCTATAATTAATCAATTATAGAACGATCATGAGTGACACCTAGTAGTACATCATGATCCCTAATTAATCGAATGATCAACGGTTGACCTCAGAAACAATTCTGAAATCCTTCAGCAGCTATAATGAATCGTGCCTCATTCCCTTCACCATCTTATACCCACTTGGTTCAGGACATGGTCTATGTGTGTTAGTCCCCACTAGGCTGACTACGTCACACCTAGCCCAAGTAACGTTTTCTCGTCCTACGGATTGTAATTACTCTCATGTATCTAAGAGATTCATACTCTGAACATGTCATGCTCTGGCCAGAGGCTTCGAGTAACAATCCGACGATAGGCCTCGGGTATACATCTCCTCGCAAGGAGTGGTGAATCCTTTGTAGGATGTTCAAACATCTTCGGGCACTTCGGCTTATACCCAATCATCCTGGGTCCACACCTCCTTGGAGATGCTTGCTTAAGATGTCAATGTATAAGTCTCCATGGCCAAGATGACTTGAACACCGCAAGTCAAAGGAACATCGCACTTAAGCTGCAGTAAGAACTTCACTGACATATCTATATGTAGACTACCATATGAAGTTTTACAGCCAGTCTCTCCAATGAACTAGTTCCCTTAACTAGCATTCATGTTTGTCTCCGGACATCTCAATGTCACCAGCCAGTGAGAATCAGCTGATTAGAGAATAACCCATGCTAGTCTCAACAGAATTGATAGTGTCCGTATTTATCAATTCATCGACTAGGGTCAATTTCAATACTTCACAATTGCACATGTAGAGATAATCACTAGTTGTGAATTCATCACAAATTCTCTCATGCTGTGAATTGTATTGCGGACATTCATTAAATGAGTTTAAGATCTCAATCAAATACACAAACATGTATACTGAAATAGTGAATATTCATTTATTAGAATAAATGATTACAATCATAAGGCGATTGCCTTAGGACACTTCTCTCATATCACTAACATTTCCAAGAACCCTAGATTGGACCTCAGTAATTGATGTGTATTTCATTTCAAAAGTCCTTGAGGTAAGTACTCTAGAATAACTTTTTTCGATTTTAGAGCTTCACGAATCTCGATGTGTAGGGAAGAGCAGGAAAACGAACAATGTCACTCTGAATGCAAAGAAAAACCAAATAGAGGAGGAGTCATCAACGGATGATGAAAATATGATGGATATAGTAAAAAGCCTTAAAAGTTTCTTTAAAAAGGCTAATAAATTCTCAAAGTTTTAGGGTAAAAGACGATCTCTGAAGAAAAGCATAGTCCGATGCTATAATTGTAAAGAGGAGGGTCATCTAAAAGACCAGTATCCCAAACTCAAAAATCAGCCAAAGAAGAAAAAGGCGCTGCGCTGAAAGCCACCTGGGACGAGTCCATGTCCAAAGAATCGAAATCTAATGAATATGCTGGACTTGTACTGATGGCAAGTCATTAAGAGGAGTGCATTGATAAAGGAGGAGCTACATTAGAGGAAAGTAGCAACGAAGGGAGAGTCCCTCTTTTCGAAAGCGACCCAGTAAGTGAGGTATGTTTTCTCCCTCACGATCAATTATATTCTGGAATAAAAGCAATGCTTAAAGCTAACTATAAATTAGAAAAAAAATTGAGAATTGAAAATGAAATTGACTAATGCATGCTATTCTGATGTTATTAATTTGAGAAATTAAGTTGAAGAATTAGAATTTGATATGCCAAAAGAAAAATAGTTATCCTGATAATTTGAACTGGTATATTAAAAATCACAGGGGCCAACTTAGAAAAGTATCCAAGATTTATATTCCTCCAAAATTTTTAATTAACCTCGTAGATATGAACATGTTTTGGGTTTTTGAGTCATTAATAAATTAATTTTTATTCATTATATATTTTAGTGTTAACAATTTTTTTGTTATTTTTTTTGTCAACATATTTTTTCACTCCAATTATTTACTTTCTTTGAAAAATGAATAGCAGTTGAATTGTACATTGATAAAATCATGTTCATATTTTTCCTTAATACATAAATATTTTCTTTACTACTATGAATTTTTGAGCTTTTTGAGATTATTTTTTGAATTTTCATATTTTTAAATTCGAAATTCAAATTTTAAATTAAAAACAATTATTTTCTCAGATCTGATTTTTTCGAATCTAGATATGATCAGTAGACCTCAGTAAAATTTTCTCAAATTTTTTGAAGTATTTTTGAATTTTAAATATTCTTTGAAAATTCTACTCTATCAGTATTTGATTTATTTTTGGACTTAGATAACGTTTTAAAGTTGAAAATTTTTATACAAGCTTAAAACTCTATTTCCACTTATGCAAAAAAAAGAATTAGATTTTTCTAACATATTTTTAATTTTCTATGAATTTTTTATTTAAATTTGACTTTTAATTTTTAATTTTGATATAAAATTATTCGATATTTCTAGATCTACTCATTGACTTTAACAAAATTTCCTCTAATTTTCTTTTATATAATTTTGAATTTAATTCAATCTTCATGAATTTAGGAAATTCAATTTTCAATGAATATTTGATATCATTCTCAAATATTTCCAGAAAACACAGAAAATTTAATTTATTCCGAAATTTTTTCCAAATATTGTATTACATTTGCACATCAAAAACATTTTAAATAATTTTATTTTTTTCCATTCATATTTTTTTCCTTTCCCTATTTTTTAGTGCCCCATTTTTTGTTGCGATCAAAGGGGGAGAGTAGCTTAAGTTACTTAAGTTATGGGGAATGTTGTACTTTCAATTTGTAAATATTTCTTTTGTACTTAATTGTATTAGTTAATGTTATTTCTTTTAGTTTAACCTTAACTGAACTTGGGTTGATGCACATCAAAAAGGGAGAGATTGTTGGTGCCCCAGTTGATTTTGATGTGATCAACCAAGTTAGGTTAGGTTCTGATGTAGTTTTGATCCCTCTGTCTAAGTGTGCAGGAACTTAGGACCGGAGGAAGTTGAGCATAAGACGCAGTGGAGAAGAAGGATTGCATGGGGAAGTGAGGAAGAGTACGTCGGTGGAGCAAGAAGGACGTGTGTGACGTCCGAGGGACGAGAAGCCAGAAGGAAGGATGCTTGAGGGGCGAAAAGAAGGAATCGAGTTCGGGTGAGCCTAACTCTGGTTGGCTAGAAATCACCCAAGAAGACCCGTGGAGATTGGTCAGCAAGCTGCTGTGTATACAGGCGCCCGAGAGCCTATTTTATTCACCTAACTAGCCATTTGTGATCGTTGCATACCGAATAACACCCAAGCCACATGTCATGTGCCCTCAAGTACTTGAGCGCCCCTATAGTGCCACGACAGCAAACGGATAGAACTGACCGAGGCTATAAATAGGCCCCAGAGCTTAGTTCCAAATCATCCATCAACTGCTTACAAATTGATTTTTGTTTTCTAATTTCTTGTGCTTCAAAGTTTATAAAAGACTTCTCCGCCAGAATGAGATTTTCATAGTGTGCTTCAACCGTCTTGGATTAGCAACCACCTAGATTATAACTATGTAAATTTTTATGTCTTAGCCTTTTACTAGTTTAATTAGTTTATGTTCATTTTATTTTATTGTTTCAACTAATCTGAATTCTTTATGAGCCACGGAAAAGATCTATTTTATTTTACAGTGACAATTCACTCCCTCCTACCGGTCCACCTCGACCCAACAATTATGTCTACGTTGTCCACATTATGTCCCACATTTATCCACATTGTGTCCCACATTGTATATGATATTGTAAATGATGGTCATTTGGATTGCATATGGTACTCTCATTTATCATGATAGGAATAAACAACGAGTAGATGAGCTGGGTGTGGGATCTTCTCACCCTCAGCCGCCTACGGACGCCTGTTTCCCAAATGCCGCTCATCAGCAGGTATTTATTAGAAATGTTTTCAAACTTATAGCTCCTCGATCCCTTGATCATAGTATTTCCATGACCATTGTTTTGATGTCTTTTATATCATTGAAGATTACAAGCTTGAGTCTATTGTATTCTGTGAGAGAGGTGTAAACGTAGGTTTGGTATCTAAATTTTACAACAACTTACATACCTCTGATGGGGTAAATTACAAAACTCGGGTGGTCAAACATAATCTAGACTTCAGTTATGAGACTCTTCAGGAATTCTTAGCATGTCGCCCCTCTACTAGTACGTTCGTGTTCTTTCCCACATTGTCTGAGCTATTGCCTCCTCCATTTGAGCATATCTCCATTGCCTCTATGCATCAACACTTTTTCAGACGTCTTCGTCCAGATGGTCCAAATGCCAACATCAATACCTTCTTTGCTCTTCAGCTTTCAACTGAGGACTATGCCTTATATAAAGTCATCATTAATCATCTTTTGCCAATTGTCTCTCGTGCCCTAGCGACTATTAGACCTTCCCAGTTCTTCCTGTCATACACTCTTTGGGAGGGTCTTGATATCAATATTGCCCTTAACGTCTTCTGTGGGATCGTATTGAATCAATAGGGGGGGTGAATATCGATCGTAAACATTTTCAGAAAGCGAAGAGTAATTGTACAACGGAAAATAAAAACCAATCGCTAACACGATTTGTTTTTACTTGGTTCGGAGTCGCGGTCGGCTCCTACTCCAAGGCCCACGGTCCTTGACCGTTTACGATGGGCAATTCTATATTTTCGTAAAAGATTACAAGTTGAGAGTACAAATATAGAATTGAAAAACAATTACAGCACTTAACAAAATTAGCTTTTACCGACGACCAGAGAGGTTGGAAGTTTCCGGAGCAGTGGGTCATCGTCAGCGCTTGAATCACGAGTACGGAAATTGTCGGAGCGGAGCGCTTGAGCGTAAGAGTTGAAAGCAATTGATGTAGAAGCCTTGGGGGGGAACCCCCCTTTTATAGTAGTCAGTGGGGTGCCTGTATCGAAGGGGGCGCTTGACACGTGGCTTGTCCTACGAGAACTCCAATCCGCAGACTTGGTCAGCGTCTATCCCCTTCCATTGAGGCGCCTGAGCTGACTTGGGCGTCTGTGTTAACACAGGCGCCTCACTTGACTTGGTCCAGATGCAGTTAGCTTCGAATGGCTGGATTGGCCTTGCACTGGGGCGCCTGTGTCAATACAGGCGCCTAGCCCAGTGAGGCGCCTCACTCCATTGAGGCACCTGAATGTAGAAACTTCATCCTTTCGTTCCTACAATCAGGGTTAGTTCCAAAACACACAAAGCATATACAAATGGTATATTAACCATGATTTACAACCAAAGCTATCTTGGTTCTGACTTTGGGCTTCCCAAATGGAGCCCTAGGTCGAACCGACGCCTAATGTTCCCTCCTACGAGGAACGCGTCCTCACCTACTCCTCTCGGGAGAATTTACCTTTTTTCCAATCGTCTCCTCCAGTTGCACTTTTGCCCAGCTTCACTCACCAGGTCTTCGTGCCCAGCTTCACTCACCAGGTCTTCGGTGCCCAGTCCTCGACTAGGTCTTAGTGCCCAGCTTCACTCACCAGGTCTTCGTGCCCAACTTCACTCACCAGGTCTTTGTGCCCAACCTTACGTTAGGGCTTAGTTGCCCAGCTCGCGGCCAGGACTTAGTGTCCAATTCATAGAACCAGGACTTAGTGCCTAGTGTACCTAGGACTTTTCCTGCACACTTGATCAGCATTGTTAGATCACAACAAATCTTAACTTTTGAACCCTTTGCTATTATCAAAACAAAGGTTTGACTTTGGTGCTTCCGACACCAACAATCACCCCTTTTTAATTTATGGCAACGCGGTTCAAAAAGTTAAGTTAAAAACGATATCGCATTTCTAACAAGCAAAAAAAGTCGTTAAGAAATACTTAAAAGAAATTCAGTTTTCTCCCCCTGAAACGAATATTCTCCCCCTGAATTTTTCAATGATATGTGGGTTTTTGTAAACCTTCTAAGTGCTTTAGATTTTGACTAGGTACAGAAGTATTTGTACTTAGATAAAAAGTTTTTGAAAAAGTTTTGCAGCCTTAGATAACAAATTTTGCAAGCTTTCTATATTTAGAAAATTTTCAAAAAAGTTTTGCAAGTTTTTCATACTTAGAAAATTTTTCAAAAAGTTTTGCAAGTTTTTCATACTTAGAAAATTTTCCAAACAAATTTTTTGCACATTTTTCATACTTAGAAAACTTTTCAAAAAAATTTTTGCACATTTTTCACACTTAGAAAATAAATTTACTTGAAACTACTTTGTGCAAAAAACATTTAGAGAAAAAAATTTAAATACAGTTTTTGCTTTTAAAAAAATTTCAATTAGAACCATTTGCAAAAAAAAAATCAGAAGAGTTTCGCTTAACAAATTTTGTTTACTAAGGAGAATTTTTAAAGCAAATGCACTTAGAAAATTTTGAAGTGCTTTAGAAATTTTTGAAAGTACTTAGAAATGCTTTTTGAAAATTTTGAAATACATAGTTTTGAAATACTTAGAAACATTTTTAAGCACTTAGACCTAAGCACTTAGACTTTTACTTTACTTTTTACAAAAGAGAAAAAAAATTTTGAAAAAAAGTTTTCTCGTTTTCTTTCTTTCCTTTCTCTCCCCCTTTGCCATATATAAAAAAATGATAAGTAAGAAAAATTTACTATTGCAATTCAATTTTGAATTAGAGCTAGTTTGACAAATTGGAAATCTGTATTGAACCAACTCTAGTACTTTCAAGCAAGAAAAAGGACCAAACCAAATTGAACCGTTCTTGTTCGGGTCCTGTCTGACCAAGTTAGCTACTTACTAACTATTATAAAACAATAGCTTTCGCTAGGGTTAGTCAAGTTAAGTGATCTGATCAAGTTAGATTTTCTAAGCTTGACACTTAACCTGATTGATGTTCAAGTTGTATTTATTGTCCCAATTACTGCAGATACATTGACTTAAAGCATCTTGAATCAAGGCATAGACCTAAGCATCTCAACCCAGTCTAGGTTATCAATTAAAGTACCCTAAGGTGCTTGTGAGATGTTGGCTTCTAGATCAATAGGTGCATGCAGTTCTAGGGTTAGGGCCTAAGCTAAGTCCATTTACGCAAAAACCCTAGTTTTGATGGGGGTAGGTTTTAAAAATAAAAACTAAGTCAGAAAATTATTTAATTTTTTTTTAAAAAATTGAATTTAAACTTTCGACAAAAATTGAAAAATTGGAACAATTTTTGGAAAATAGAAAACAATCCTATTCTACTAAGCACAACCCTAACTGCCTTCTTAGTGAGCTAAACTCAGATTCAGGTAAGGGTTTGGTGAAAATGTCAGCTAAATTTAATTTTGAGTCTACGTCCTTAAGTACTATTTCACCCCTGGCTATATGATCCCTTACAAAATGATGTTTAACTTCTATGTGTTTTGTTCGGGAATGTTGAATTGGGTTTTTAGTCAAATTGATTGAACTAATATTATTAATAAAAACTTGGGTTTGGTTATAGTCAAGCTGGAAATCCTTAAGAGTGTGCATCATCCATAAAAGTTGTGCCACACACTCACCTAGGGCAACATATTCTGCTTCGGTTGTGGATAAGGCTACGAAGTGTTGTTTTCTACTACACCAGCTGACTAGGCTATGTCCTAATAATTGACAACTTCCACTTGTACTCTTTCTATCTAACTTACACCCAGCATAATCAGAGTCTGAATATCCTAATAATTCAAAAGTGGAAGTTCTAGGATACCAAATCCCTACATTTAGGGTACCCTTAATGTACCTTAGCACTCTTTTTAGGGCTGCTAAGTGGGATTCCATAGCACAAGTTTGGTACCTAGCACACATTCCTACAGAAAACAAGATATCAGGTCTACTGGCGGTTAAGTAGAGTAGACTACCAATCATGCTTAGTATAACTTAAGATCTACAGGCTTACGTTCAGGGTCATTATCAATTTTGACATTAGTTGTCATAGGGGTACTTAAGCTTTTTGAATTATCCATTTTGAATTTCTTGATTAACTCCTTGGCATATTTGGATTGGTGCACATAATTACCATCTCTAGTTTGTTTAATTTGTAACCCTAAGAAAAAGTTGAGCTCACCTACCAAGCTCATTTCGAATTCACTTTCCATTATTTTTACAAATTCTTTTAGAAAATTAGAGTTAGTCGATCCAAATATTATATCATCAATATATATTTGTGCAATAAAAATATCTTTTTCTAAGGTTTTAACAAATAGGGTAGAGTCAATTTGTCCTTGGTTAAAATCTTTAGAGATTAGGTAGGTTGATAGACGTTCATACCATGCCCTAGGTGCTTGTTTCAATCCATACAATGCTTTTCTAAGTTTAAAAACATAATCAGGTTTTTCTAGGTCCTCAAATCCTGGGGGTTGCCCTACATAAACCTCTTCTTTAATAAACTCATTTAGAAAAGCAGACTTGACATCCATTTGGTATAGCTTAAACCCTCTATGGGCTGCAAAGGCTAATAACATTCGAATTGACTTAAGTCTGGCTACTGGGGCATAGGTTTCATCATAGTCTAATCCTTCAAAGCGGGCTTTATTTCTCACAATTTCCCCTTGATCATTCAATTTGTTCCTAAAGACCCACTTAGTGTCTATAATGGATTTTCCCTCAGGTTTAGGTATTAACTCCCAGACTTGGTTTCTCTCAAATTAGGCTAGCTCTTCTTGCATTGCTATGATCCAATTAGGATCAGGTAGAGCTTCCTCTATAGTCTTAGGTTCAATTCTTGAGATAAGTGCTATCTGACTAAGATTTCTATAGAAAGACCTAGTTCTGACTCCTAAGGTCGGATCACCCATAATTTGATCAGAGGGATGATTGAGTCTGGGTTTCTTTGTTCTTCTAGAGCTAGGTTCAACCTCAGGTCCGGCTGGACGGTTCGGTTCAGTGTTGGGTTGGTTTGGTTCAGTTGACACCTCAATAATTGGTTCAAGTGTTAGTTCATTTAGTGGTTCAGTTGATGATTCAATTATTGGTTCATTGTCTTCTTGATCAAGATTTGGTTGGTTCAAATTTTGATTATCAAGTTTTGGTTCAACTTCTTCATCAAAGATTAAATTAGTGGTTTCTTCAATTTTGTGGGTTTGTTTATTATAAACCCTATAGGCTCTGCTAGTTGTTGAATATCCTAAAAAGGTCCCTGGGGTTGTCTTGGTTTGAAACTTATCTAGGTAGTCCTTAGTGATCAAGATATGGACTTTGCACCCAAAGACCCTTAGGTAATGTAGGTTAGGCAATCTATGATAATATAGTTCATAAGGGGTTTTATTGTGCCTTTTATTAATTAGGACCCTATTTTGAATATAACACGTCGTACTTACCGCTTCTGCCCAAAATTGGTTAGCTAGGTTATATTTATTAAGCATGATTCTAGCAGCTTCCTGAAGGGTTCTATTTTTTCTCTCCACTATCCCATTTTGTTGGGGGGTTCTAGGACAGGAAAACTCATGAATATACCCATTGATTTTGCAGAATTCCTCAAACCTTTGATTTTCAAACTCTCCCCCGTGATCACTCCTAAGTCTTTTAATTTTAGTATCATTTTGATTTCAATTATTTTGCATAAATCAATAAGTAAATTAAGGGTTTCATCCTTAGATTTCAGAAACTTAACCCAGGTAAACCTAGAGTAATCGTCGATGATTACTAAGCAGTACTGATTCCCGCTTATTGACTTGACTCCATGTGAATCAAATAGGTCAAGGTGCAGGAGTTCAAGTGTGGTTTGGGTTAAGTCTGATTGAGTTGGTTTGTGAGTAGACTTAGTTTGTTTACCTTGTTTACATGAGTTACAAATTATGTTTTTAAAATTCTTGATTTTAGGTACACCTTTAATTAAGCCAAGTTGAGCAATTTTAGAAATCAATTTGGTGTGAGTGTGACCTAATCTCCTATGCCAAAGGTTAGATTCTTCTAATTGAGTCAAGAAGCATTTTGGTACTAAAGGTAAGTTAATAGTATAAACATTGTTTTTCGTAGTACCCATTGTTGGATCGAGAGAAACGATAGAGGGGGTGGGGGTGAATATCGTAAATCATTTTCGGATTAAAAATAAGAGCATACGCAGCGGAAAATTAAATCACAACACAAAGACGCAAGCAGTGTTACTTGGTTCGGAGAAGCGGTCGGCTCCTACTCCAAGGCCCACGGTCGTTGACCGTTTACTGCGGGCAATTCTATATGTGCGCAAAACCAGTTTACAAAATGTATTACAAGAAATGGTACAGTAAACTTAAAGTAGCTCTTCGTTACCGACGTCCGGTGTAGATTATATTTTCGGAGCAGAGGGACGTCGTCGGCGCTTGTATCTCGAGTCGGGAGGTTTCTGGAGCAGAGCGCGGGAGCAAAAGAGCGTGAATGCGTTGGAAGAATTGATGTGCAAAGCCTTGGGGTCGAGGGCCCTTTTATAGCCCCTGGGGGCGCCCGGAATGTCGGGGGCGCCCCCCCACGTGTCAGCTGATCCGAGTTCCTCTCGGTCAGCTCTGATCCCTTCAAACTCGGGATCAGGCTTTGACGGGGGCGCCCGGGACGCTGGGGGCGCCCGGGTTGACTGGGTCAACTCTTATCCATTGGCTTCGTTGGCTTCTGCTTCGTTAGCTTGAACTGGGGGCATCCGGACCATCCGGGGCGCCCGAGAGCATGGGGGGCGCCCCGCCCATGAGCTGTCGAAGCACTTCTTTTTCTTTATCTGTTTTGTATTCACCTTGGGGGCGCCCGGGACACTCCGGGCGCCCTACTCAGCTACTGCCTCACTCCTTTGAGGCTCTCTGAGCTGCAGACACTCGTTCCTTCGGTCCTGCATCCAGGGTTAGTCGAAAACAACATAAAGCAATAATATGTTAGTTTTATACAACCTTAGCTGTCTTGGTTCTGACTTTGGGTCTCCCAAATGGAGCCCTAGGTCGAACCGACGCCTACTGTTCCCTCGACGGGGAACGCGTCCTCACCTACTCCTCTCAGGAGAATTTATCTGATGCCAACCGGCTCCTCCGGTTGGACTTTTGCCCAGCGGTCCTTTGCCAGGTCTTGGATACCAAGCTATCCTTCGCCCGGTGCCTAGCAGTCCTTCGCCAGGTCTTCGGATCCTGACAGTCCTTCGCCAGGTGTCTATTTGTCCTTCGCCAGGTCTTCAGTACCAAGCTGTCCTTCGCCTGGTGCCTAGCAGTCCTTCGCTAGGTCTTTGTATCCTGACATTCCTTCGCCAGGTGCCTAGTAGTCCTTCGCTAGGGCTTTGTATCCTGGCATTCCTTCGCCAGGTGCCTAGCAGTCCTTCGCTAGGGCTTTGTATCCTGGCATTCCTTCGCCAGGTGCCTAGCAGTCCTTCACTAGGACTCTTCCTGCACACTTGAGTAACATGTTAGATAAACATTATACCTTAACTTTTGAACCCTTTTGTCATTATCAAAACACAGGTTCGACTTGGGTGCTTTCTGCACCAACAATCTCCCCCTTTTTGATTTATTGCAACCCTGGTTCAAAAAGTTAAGTTAAAAAATGAAATTTTCTTTCCTCCCCCTGGAAGGAATCTCCCCCTAGATTTTTCAAAAGTTCGTGGGGTTTTTGACTAAAGTTGGATTTACTTAGAATAATTTTGAGCAGAAATTTTAAAGATATATTTTCCAAAATAATTTTCGTTGTGCACTTTGGAAAGTTTATATTTATAGGAAAACTATTTAGACAGCTTAAGTTAGAAAAATTTTGAAAACTTAAGTTTTAAGTACTTAGTGAAATTTTGAAAACTTAAGTTTTAAGTACTTAGTGAAATTTTGAAAACTTACATTTTAAGTACTTAGGAAAATTTTAAGTACTTAGTAAAAAAACTTTAGTTTTAAGTACTTAGTAAAATTTCAAAAAAAATCAGTTTTAAGTACTTAGTAAAAAACTTTAGTTTTAAGTACTTAGTAAAATTTCAAAAAAATTCAGTTTTAAGTACTTAGTAAAAAACTTTAGTTTTAAGTACTTAGTAAAATTTCAAACACTTCAGTTTTAAGTACTTAGAAAGTTTTTGAAAACTTGAGTTTAAAGTACTTAGAAAGTTTTTGAAAACTTGAGTTTAAAGTACTTAGAAAGTTTTTGAAAATGAATTAAGTACTTTTTGAATAAAGGATAGAATTTGATTTTGGATTTAGAAAAAATTTTATACTCTCTCCTTTCCTATCTCTCCCCCTTTGCCATATATCAAAAATAAAGAAATATAGCAGAAAAAGGATAATTAAATTGCATAAAAGCAAATAATAAATTACATAATTTGCTGTACTGAATCAATTCAGGATATGAACCAAATTACTTTCAATTATCTCTTTTAGGGTCCTGTCTAACCCAATTAGCTACTTACTAACTGTTATAAACAGTAGTTTTCACTAGGGTTAGTCACGTTAAGTGTTCTGTTCAAGTTAGATTTTCTAAACTTGACACTTAACTTAATTACTGTGTAAGTTGTATTTAGTGCCCCAATTACTGCAGATGCACTGACTTAAAGCATCTTGAATTAAGGCAAAGACCTAAGCATCTCAACCCATTCTAGGTTATCAATCAAAAGTACCCTAAGGTGCTTGTGAGATGCTGGCTTCTAAATCTATAGGTGCATGCAGTTCTAGGGTTAGGGCCTAGGGTAAGTCCATTTGAGAAAAAGTCCTAGTTTTGAAGGGGGTAGTTTTTTTAAAAATAAAACTAAGTCGAATTTTTTTTTAAAACTTTTCAAAACTAAGTAAAAGCTGATTTTGAAAGTATTTTTTTTTTAAAACTACTTTAAAAACTGATTTTGAAATGAGTAAAGTAGTAAGAAAACCAAGAGTAGACTTAACCTATTCTACCAATCATAATCCTAACTGCTGATCAAATAGTAGAGAAAAACAAGTACTCATTTCCATAAGTCAGGTGGTCAACAGAGAGACTCAACATAGTCATACAAGTCAAACATGAATCAACCCTACTGAGTAGGGGCAGTCAGATAGTCACTAGTACAATGCTAATCAACTCTAGGAGGAGGGACCAAGATGATCAGAAGAGCCTGGCTGCCAGGATCGAAACATCGCCATCATCTTGCGATATTGTGCGTCTCTGGTCTCCCTCTCAGCTCTAAGCGCACTCATATAGTTAGTGTAATAGCCTAGATTTGTCTCCATATCTTCAGCATGATTTGCCTCCACTTCCTCTCGGAGGCTCTGGACCTGTGTCTTCAGCCGTGTCACTCTCTCGTAGAGTGTCGGTGGAGGGGGCTCGTCTATGTGTGCTCGAGCCTCTGCTGCCAAATCGGCGACATCGACTTCAACCTCCTCGTCTGAGTCGATCTGAGCTCCGGCTCGCTGTCGTCTCCAAGTCAAAACCCCGGTGGCCGATACCTCTACACCAGCTAAAGAGAAGTTCCTAAACCCTATCTCGTCAAAATCGGTCATCGCGGTTATTTCACCTACGGTAATGTCACGACCGTGGTGATGAAGGATGGAGGTGATGATGTGGCAGAAGGGTGTGCGTACCCGGCCCTGAGTTGTGACACTGGAGGCATATAAGATAGCGTGGAATATGTGAAGGCCAATGTCAATGTCTAGATGATGGATCAGGGCATATAGGAGGAAGGCATGAAAAGGTCGCATGGTCGCGACATCCCTAGTGGATAGTGGTAATATGCAGCGGACCAGGACTCTGTACAGGGCGTAGCCCTGGACCTGAAGGTCAACGGACTGAAATCGTCTAGCTACGGGGAGTCTAGCTTCCCTATAGAAATAGGAGTGGAGACTGTCTAGAGTAATGTGAGAGTAGGGAGCATCAAATGGAGGATCCCTAGGAGGATAGCAACAAAAGGTGGACTGGGAAGGTCGTAGTCCAAGAAATCGATTTAGTAAGGTAGGGGTGATTGACAAGGGTATCCCTTGAACAGTAGTGACAAACATGAGATCGTTCTGTCTAACTATGTTATTATAGAATTCTGCACATAAAGATGTGTTAATTGAATGAGTGCAGAACACTAGGTTGTCTAGTTGATAAAAGTTTATAACATTCATGGCAAAAGGACAAGATTGGGTGAAGAAGTGTCTATTTAGATAGCTAGTTTTGATAGGCTTATAAGTTGTTCGAGCAAACTTATTACAAAGTTCTAGAGTTGGGAATCTAGGGTCGGGACTCGGTTCGGTACCGGGGTTCGCTTGGTTTGCTCGGCGTTTTCTAAGTTAAGAAACATGCATTTATAAGAAGGGAATTAAGAAAGTAATTCTAAATGTATAAAAGAAATCATACCGGGGAGGCATGGTTGAGATTGAGGAAGCACAAGTGTCACTTGATCTCCTTGGAAGGAAGGAAGTGAGGAAGGAGGACGGTTTTTGGTGTGGGAAGAAGAGGGGGTTCGGGTGCCTTTTTATAGGCAGTTTATTGGGGGCGCCCGGGAGCTCTCGGGCGCCCGGGACAGTAGTCTACTGCCTTTGGCAGTGACTAATGCTGGTTGGGGGTGCCCGCAATGGCCTGGGCGCCCCGGTCAGGCTGGATTTTGCAGCTTTGCTGTTTTGACTGATGCTGGGGGCGCCCGCAAGGTTCGGGGCGCCTCGGTCAAGGGGTAAAGGCAGCTTTTTGCCTTGAAGGAAGAAAAAGTCATGGGGGGCGCCCGAGGAGTCACGGGCGCCCGGATTATGTAGGAAGTGACAACTTTGGATGTTTTGTGATCATTTGACCATGGTTTAATTGGTTTGACCATGGTTTAACTACTTTGACCATGATTTGACTACATTGACCATGGTTTGACTATGTTGACCATGATTTGACTACGTTGACCATGGTTTGACTACTTTTGACCATGGTTTGACTACGTTATGAATTACAGGATTAAACCACAATATAGGTATTAAAGGAATTTCAATTGAGTTTATTTTTACTGTCTCACCCAATCTAGGGTTTTCAATCACGTTAGCCTTATAGGTTTTGTGAGACAGGTTTTGCTAAAAGGAATTTTTAAGAAAAATATGATTTATTTTGAAAAACTTAAATTAATTTTTGAAAGCATTTGAATTTATTTTGAAAAGAATATCTACAACTAACTGAAGGTTTGTGTTAGATTCGAATTTGACAGAGACTAGTTTGAATTTGAATTTCAAAGATTGGCTTCCAGGTCTTGGCGAGGCACTAGGCCTTCTTTGGCCGTAGCCTTATTGGATCATCAACCCTTTCCTTGACAAAGCCTTTCAGTGAAATTTCATTTTCAAAATTAATCTTTGAAAAATTCTGGTTTAACTAGTTTGGGTCTTGGATCGGTAGCTTCGGCTAGTTTCACCAGTCTAAAAAGACCAAGTAGAGAAGACTTGACCTTATTAGAATTGGTTTCCCTAACGTACTATCATCTCACCTCCACCCAATACTATGTTGTCAAATTTCAGTTAAGTTAGTTCAGTCCTTAAACTAATCATTCCTAAATCTAAGCATGGTAAATTGCGGGAATTAAGTAGACAATCAAACACGCAAATTGAAAGCAACAATTTTATCTAACAATAAATATTGTTTTCAATTTGGCTCCCCCTGGACTAAAGCCACAATAATAGTTTGGCAAGATGTGAATCTTGTCCTTGGGGATCCAATATTGATTTGATCCAGTTTGTTTGTTCAGGCATAGTTTGGGTACCCATGCTTGAACTTTATTTCTGGACTGATTCAGTACAGCAAAGTAGGATCTTTGTCTAGATTTGGTTCTATAACCTAGTCCGGATCGATTTAGAACCGACTTCTGTTTTCCATGAATCATGTCAAGACCCTTGGAACTAGAAGTGAATCGTTCTAAAGCTGATCTAAGGTCCTTAACCTGAGTTTTCAGGGAGGAGTTCTCTTTCTCAAGTTTTTCAACTTGAGTAGAGGTTCCTTCTTGAACCTTCTCAGTTAAGGGTCTAGAGTCAGCTCCCTCTTTCAGGAGTTTTACTTCCTGTCAGAGGGATTCGACTCGGAGTTTAACCTTCGTCAAATCTCAAGAAAGATAAGAAATTAATTCATTTAACTGACTTTTAGTAAAACCACTTACCTTGATTTCATCGTCCTTTGAAAATGTCAGTCTGCCGTCGTCCTGTTCCGATTCTGACTCGGTCTCGATTTCTTCTGAGGCGGTTAGTGCGAGCAGGTTCGACTGTGGGACCTCTTCTTCTTCGGAGGAGGAGGAGGACTCATCCCACGTTGCCTGAAGAGCCTTTTTCCTTCTATTCTTCTTGGTCTCCTTTAGGTTCGGACACTCCGTCTTGTAGTGACCCTTCTTCTTGCACTCGTAGCAGGTCACGTTGGGCTTGTTCTTTTCATTTGCGGGTTCAGCTGGTTCATCCTTTCTTCGGCTGGCTTTCCTTCTTTTGGTTTGGTTCTTTAATTCCTTGTAGTAGTTTCGGGCCAGTCGGACCAGCTTAGGTCGATCTCCTTCTTCGTCTTCTGAGTCTGAGTCTGAGTTAGACTCGGGTTCAGGTTGAGGCTTCTTCTTGGTTGTCCTTCCAGTTTTACCTGCAACAAGGGCAATACCTTTCTCGGCCAGATTGCAGTTAGTCTGTTCATGTAATTCTAATTCAGAGAACAATTCATCTAATTTAATTTTTGAAAGGTCCCTTGAAACCTTATATGCATCTTCCATAGATGCCCACAAGGTGTTTCTCGGGAAAGCATTTAAAGCGTACCTTATTAGGTCACGATTTTCTACCTTATGACCGATGGTGTGTAGTCCGTTCATTAATTCCTGAATTCGGGTGTGGAGTTGAGCTGTTGTTTCGTTGTCGTTCATCTTGATCGTGTACAGCTTGTTCAGGAGGAGATCTCTCTTGCTGATTCGAGTGTCTGAAGTTCTTTCGTGCAGCTCGATCAGTTTCCCCCACAGTTCCTTGGCACTGTTGAATGGACCCACCCGGTTCAGCTCCTCTTTTGTTAAGCCGCATTGGAGGGTCTGGGTCGCCTTTGCATCAGCTTTAATCTTCCGTTTCAGAGCGGTGTCCCACTCTGTGTAGGTTTGAGGTACTCCTTCAGCATTTTTTGGAATCTCCAGTCCGGACTGGATGATATCCACATGTCCACCTGAGTTTTCAGGTGGACCTCCATTCTGCTCTTCCAGTAGGAAAAGTCCTCCCCACTGAAGAGTGGTGGTCTTGCAGTGCTGAAGCCTTTTTTCATGGTCATTTTATCTGAAACTAAGAAAGAAAAAGAGATATCCCAAGACTTGGTCTTGGATTAGTAGTGCGGGAAGTAAAAGAAAAATATTTTTCGAGCGGTGTTGCACCAACCTCGATTAACGAGACAAATTTCAAATGGAAAAAAATATTAAAAAATTTTGAAAAAAAATCCAAAAAAATTCTCAAATTGGTGGTTGCACCAAATTTGAGCTTCCCCGCTCTGATACCACTTATTGGATCGAGAGAAACGATAGAGGGGGGGGTGAATATCGTAAATCATTTTCGGATTAAAAATAAGAGCATATGCAACGAAAAATTAAATCACAACACAAAGACGCAAGCAGTTTTACTTGGTTCGGAGTCGCGGTTGGCTCCTACTCCAAGGCCCACGGTCGTTGACCGTTTACTACGGGCAATTCTATATGTGCGCAAAATCAGTTTACAAAATGTATTACAAGAAATGGTACAGTAAACTTAAAGTAGCTCTTCGTTACCGACGTCCAGTGTAGATTATATTTTCGGAGCAGAGGGACGTCGTCGGCGCTTGTATCTCGAGTCGGGAGGTTTCCGGAGCAGAGCACGGGAGCAGAAGAGCGTGAATGCGTTGGAAGAATTGATGTGCAAAGCCTTGGGGTCGAGGGCCCTTTTATAGCCCCTGGGGGCGCCCCCCCACGTGTCAGCTGATCCGAGTTCCTCTCGGTCAGCTCTGATCCCTACAAACTCGAGATCAGGCTTTGACGGGGGCGCCCGGGACGCTGGGGGCGCCCGGGTTGACTGGGTCAACTCTTATCCGTTGGCTTCGCTGGCTTCTGCTTCGTTAGCTTGAACTGGGGGCGCCCGGACCATCCGGGGCGCCCGGGAGCATGGGGTCCGCCCGGGAGCACGGGGGCGCCCCGCCCATGAGCTGTCGAAGCACTTCTTTTGCTTCATCTGTTTTGTATTCACCTTGGGGGCGCCCGGGACACTCCGAGCGCCCTACTCAGCTACTGCCTCACTCCTTTGAGGCTCTCTGAGCTGCAGACACTCGTTCCTTCGGTCCTGCATCCAGGGTTAGTCCAAAACAACATAAAGCAATAATATGTTAGTTTTATACAGCCTTAGCTGTCTTGGTTCTGACTTTGGGTCTCCCAAATGGAGCCCTAGGTCGAACCGACGCCTACTGTTCCCTCGACGGGGAACGCATCCTCACCTACTCCTCTCGGGAGAATTTACCTGATGCCAACCGGCTCCTCCGGTTGGACTTTTGCCCAGCGGTCCTTTGCCAGGTCTTGGATACCAAGCTATCCTTCGCCTGGTGCCTAGCAGTCCTTCGCCAGGTCTTCGGATCCTGACAGTCCTTCGCCAGGTGCCTAGTTGTCCTTCGCCAGGACTCTTCCTGCACACTTGAGTAACATGTTAGATAAGCATTATACCTTAACTTTTGAACCCTTTTGCCATTATCAAAACACAGGTTCGACTTGGGTGCTTTCTGCACCAACACCCTTAAGCATTACTTCTGAGTCTTGGAGGTTTCTAATCAGGCAATCAGAGTTGGTGAATGTAACTATGTAACCAGTATCACAGAGTTGACTAATGCTAAGCAAATTGAACTTAAAATTTTCAACCAAGAGAACTTTCTTAATAATGAAATTGGATTTAAGTTCAATGTTACCTGACCCAATAACTTTGAGTGTAGCATTGTTGCCAAATACTACTGAGCCTAGGTTCTTGAACTTGATTTTGGTGAGTTTCATTTTGTCTCCAGTCATGTGTCTGGAGCATCCACTATCCAACATCCACTGGTCCAAATCTTTATGTTCCTACACAAAGTATTTATTGATTTGGATCCCTTAGAGTTAGGGATAGCTTGAATTAAATTTCAAAGCCTAGACTATCTCACCCAATCTAGTGTTATCAAATATGTTAACCTTATGGGTTTTGTGAGACAGGTTTTCAAAATAAAATTTTAATTTTGAAAAACGGTTAATTTTGAAAGAGTTGAATTAGTTTAGAAAACTATTTAAGGTTGTTGATTTTGAAAATTTGTTGAATCTAAGATTAATTGAAATTTATTTTAGATTCAAATTTAACAAATAGTAAATTGAATTTTATTCTCAGTAATTGGCTTCTAGGTCTTGGCGAGACACAAGGCCTTCCTTGGCCGTAGCCTTATTGGAGCAACAACCCTTTCCTTGACAAAGCCGTTTACTGAAAATTCATCTTCAAGTTACTTCTTGAAAGATTTTGGTCTAACTAGTTTGGGTCTTGGATCGGTAGCTTCGGCTAATTCTACTAGAAAGGCTTCCCTAATGTACTATCATCTCACCTCCACTCAATACTATGTTGTTCAAATTTCAACTCAATCATTTGTCCTTAATCTAACCAATCCTAAATCTAAGCATGACAATTAAGAATTGCAAAAAGAAAATACACAAGTAAGCAAGCAAGTAAATTAAAACAATTATCTAGTTATAAATATGGTCTTTATATTGGCTCCCCCTGGACTAAAGTCTCGATAAGAGTTAGGCAAGATGTGAATCTTGTCCTTGGGGATCCAATACCGGTTTGGTCCAGTTTGTTTATTTAAACATAGCTTGGGGACTCATGCTTGGACATGGGTTCTAGATTGGTTCAATACAGAGTAATATGATAGTTGTCTCGACTTAGTTCGATAGCCTAATCCGGATCGGTTAAGAACGGACTTCTGTTTTCCAAGGATCATGTCAAGACCCTTGGAACCTGAAGTGAACCGTTCTAAGGCTACTCTGAGCTCCTTGACTTGAGTTTTAAAGGAGGAATTCTCTTTCTCAAGCTTTTGAACTTGAGTTGAGTTTCCTTCTTGAATTTGCTCGGTCAAAGACCTCGAGTCGGCTTCCTCTTTCCGGCGTTTTACTTCCTGTCGGAGGGACTCAACCCGGATTTTGGATTTCGCTTAGTTATGAGACAAATAAGAGATTAATTTAGATAGCTCATATTCAGAATAACCTCTTACAGTGATTTGTCCGATCTCCGAGATTGTGAGTCTTTCGGTGTTGGCGTCCTCGTCTGGTTCCGATTCTGATCCGGAGTCAACATCTTCCGAGGCGGTCAAGGCAAGCAGGTTTGCGTGCGGGACTTCTTCTTCTTCTTCAGAAGATGACTCATCCCAGGTGGCTTGAAGAGCCTTCTTTCTCCGCGCCTTCTTGTTTTCCTTTCGGTTAGGACACTCTGATTTGAAGTGTCCCTTCTGGTTGCATTCGTAGCAGATGACGTTGCTTTTGCCTTTCGAGCTCGTTGAAGGTTCCGCTGAATCTTCCTTTCTTCGGCATGACTTTTTCTTGCTCGTCTGGTACTTAAGTTCCTTGTAGTAATCGCGAGCTAATCATACCAGTTTGGGTCGATCTCCTTCACTGTCGTTAGATTTTGAGTCGGACTCGGGTGCTGGTTGAGGCTTCTTCTTAGGAGTCTTTCCTTGAGTTTTACCTGCAACAAAAGCTATACTTTTTTCGACCAAGGTAGCATTAGTCTGTTCATGCAGTTCTAACTCTGAAAATAACTCATCTAGTTTTATTTCTGATAGATTCCTAGAAACCTTGTAGGCATCCACCATAGATGCCCACAATGAGTTTCTTGGAAATGAATTTAAAGTATACCTTATTAGGTCACGGTTTTCAACCTTGTGATCTATCATGTGTATCATGTTCATTAGCTCCTGGATTCTGGCATGGAGTTGAGTTGCAGTTTCACCGTCGTGCATCTTGATTGTGTAGAGTCTGTTGAGCAATAGATCTCTTTTGCTTATTCTCGTGTCGGATGAGCATTCGTGCAGCTCGATCAGCTTGTTCCAGAGCTCCTTGGCACTGTTGAAGGGTCCTACGCAATTCAGCTCCTCTTTTGTTAGGCCGCACTGCAAGGTTTGAGTTGCTTTCGCGTCGCCCTCGATCTTCTTCTTTAGTGGGTCGTCCCACTCGGTATAGTATTGCATATCGCCTTGTGCATTTTTGGGAATTTCCAGCACAGACTGGATAATTATCCACATGTCCACCTGAGTTTTCAGGTGGACTTCTATCCTGCTTTTCTAATAGGAGAAATCTTCTCCACTGAAAAGAGGAGATCTGGCAGTGCTGCATCCCTCTTGCATGACCATTTTCATTTTAACTAAAAAAGAATTAAAAAAAACTTGTTCCAAGACTGAGTCTTGGATTAGTAGTGCGGAAAGAATATTAATAACGAAAAATATCGGGTGGTGTTGTACCAACCTTGATTAACGATAAAAAATTCGAACGAAAAAATAATTTAAAAATTCAAAAATCTGAAAAAAAAATCTCAAACTGGTGGTTGCACCAAGTTTGAGCCACTCGCTCTGATACCACTTGTGGGATCGTATTGAATCGATAAGGGGGGGGGGTGAATATCGATCGTAAACTTTTTCGGAAAGCGAAGAGTAATTGTACAGCGGAAAATAAAAATCAATCACTAACACGATTTATTTTTTACTTGGTTCAGAGTTGCGGTCGACTCCTACTCCAAGGCCCACGATCCTTGACCGTTTACGATGGGCAATTCTATATTTTCGTAAAAGATTACAAGTCGAGAGTACAAATATAGAATTGAAAAATAATTACAGCACTTAACAAAATTAGCTTTCACCGACGACCGGAGAGGTTGGAAGTTTCCGGAGCAGCGGGTCGTCGTCAGCGCTTGAATCACGAGTATGGAACTTGTCGGAGCCGAGCGCTTGAGCGTAAGAGTTGAAAGCAATTGATGTAGAAACCTTGGGGGTGAACCCCCTTTTATAGTAGTCAGTGGGGCGCCTGTATCGAAGGGGGCGCCTGACACGTGGTCTGTCCTGTGAGAACTCCAATCCACAGACTTGGTCAGCGCCTATCCCCTTCCATTGAGGTTCCTGAGCTGACTGGGGCGCCTGTGTTAACACAGGCGCCTCACTTGACTTGGTCCAGAGGCAGTTAGCTTCGAATGGCTGGATTGGCCTTGCACTGGGGCGCCTTTGTCAATATAGGCGCCTAGCCCATTGAGGCGCCTGAATGCAGAAACTTCATCCCTTCGTTCCTGCAACCAGGGTTAGTTCCAAAAC